>JAGSMT010000572.1:0-68238 GCA_029286875.1 Lamproptera curius | reverse complement strand
CAACCCAACCAACCAACCCAACCCAACCCAACCTAACCCAAATCCAACCCAACCTAACCAACCCAACCCAACCCAACCCAACCTCCAACCCAACCCCAACCTAACCAACCCAACCCAACCTAACCTTAACCTAACCAAACCCAAAATCCCAACCTAACAACCCAACTAACCCAACTAACCCAACCCAACCTAACCCAAACCCAACCCCAAACCCAACCCACCTAACCCAACTCCAACCCAACCAACCCAACCAACCTAACCCAACCTAACCTAACCCAACCCAACCCAATCTCAACCCAACCCAACCCAACCAACCTAAACTAACCAACCTCCAACCCAACCCAACTCCAACCCCAACCCAACTCCAACCTAACCCAACCTAACCCAACCCCAACCTAACCCAACCAACCTAACCCAACTAACCCAACCTCAACCTAACCCAACCCTAACCTAACCCAACCTAACCCAACTCAACCCAACCCAACCTCCAACCTCAACCCAACCCAACCCAACCCAACCCAACCTAACAACTCAACCCAACCCAACCCAACCCAACCCAACCTAATCAACCCAACCCAATCCCCAACCCAACCCAACCCAACTCCAACTCAATCCCCAACCCAACCCAACCCAACCCAACCTAACCCAACTCCAACCTAACCCAACCTAACCCAACTAACCTAACCCAACCCAACCCAACCTAACCCAACCCAACCCAATCAACTAACCCAACCCAACCCCAACCAACTCCAACTTAACCAACCCAACCCAACCAACCTAACCAACCAACCCAACCTCAACCTAACCTAACCCAATCCCAACTCCAACCCAATTACCCAATCCAACCTTTAACCTAAATCCCAACTAACCAACCAACTAACCAACCTAACCCAACCTAACCCAACCCAACCTAACCCAAACCTAACTCAACCTAACCCAACTCCAATCACCAACTTAACCTCAACCCAACCAACCTAATCCCAACCCAACCTAACTCCAACCTAATAACCCAACCTAACTTGAATCCTAACCCAACCAATCCAACCAACTCTAACCCAACCTAACCTCTAACCAACCAATCCAACTCACCAATCCAACTCCAACCTAACCAACCCAACCCAACCCAACCCAACCCAACCCTAACCTAACCCAACCCTAACCTAACCCAACCTCCAACCAACTTAACCCAACCCAACCAACCTTCAATCCCAACTCAACCTAACCCTAACCTAACCTAACCCAACAACCTAAATCCAACCCCAACCTAACCTAACCCAACCTAACCAATCAACCTAAACCTAATCCAACCTAACCCAACCTAACCTTAACCCAACCTAACTCCAACCTAACCTAACCCAACCCAACTAACCCAACCCAATCTAACTCCAATCCTAACCTAACTCACCTAACCCAACCCAACCCAACCTAACCAACCTAACCCAACCTAACTAACTCAACCTACCTCCCAATCCCAACCTAACCCTAATCCCAACCAACCTAACCAACTCCAACCCAACCCAACCAACCTAACCTAAATCAACCAATCCTAACCCAACCCAACCCAACCTAAACTCCAACCCAACCTAACCCAACCCAACCTCAACCAACCAACCCAACCAACCTAACCCAACTCCTAACCCAATCCAACCTAACCAACTCAACCAACTCAACCCAACCCCAAACCAACCAACTCCAACCTAACCCAACCCAACCTAACCTCCAACCAACCTAACTAACCCTTAACTCCAACCCAACTCAATCCAACCTAACCTAACCTAACCCAACCCAACCCAACCCAACCTAACCCAACCCAACCCTAAACCTAACCCAATCCCAACCAACCTAAACCCAACCAACCCAACCTTAACCAATCCCAACCAACCCAACCAACCCAACCCAAACCAACCAACCTAACCCTAACCTAACCCAACCTAACCAACCCAACCCAACCTAACCTAACAACCCAAATCACTAACCTAACCCAACCCAACCCAACTAACCCAACCAACCTAAATCCAACCAACCCAACCCAACTCCAACCAACCAACCTAACCAACCCAACCCAACCCAACTCAACCCAACTCCCCA
This sequence comes from Lamproptera curius, assembly GCA_029286875.1. NCBI lineage: Eukaryota > Metazoa > Arthropoda > Insecta > Lepidoptera > Papilionidae > Lamproptera > Lamproptera curius. The sequence goes on along the minus strand of JAGSMT010000572.1, from coordinate 66,150 downwards.
AGAACCCAACCAACCCAACCTTAATCCAACCTAACCCTAACCTAACCTAACCCAACCTCAAATCCAACCCAACCTAACCAACTCAACCTCCAACTCCAACCAACCCAACCCAACCCTAACCTAACCAACCAACCAATCCCAACCAATCAACCAACCCAACCTAACCTAACCCAATCAATCCTAACCTAACCCAACCCCAACCCAACTCTCCAACCTAACCTAACCCAACCTAACCTAACCTAACCCAACCTATCAACCTAACCTAACCAACTCAACTAACCCAACTCTAACCCAACCCAACCTAACCCTAACCCAACCTAACCCCAACCCTAAATCCTAACTCCAACCCTAACTCCAACCTATCAACCTAACCTAATCCCAACCTAAATCCCAACTCAACTAACCCAACCTGAACTCAACCCAACCCAACCCAATCCTAACCTAACCTCAACCCAATCCCAACCTGAACCCAACCTAACCTAACCTAAGTCACCTAACCTCAACCTAACTCCAACCCAACCTGAACCCAATCCAACTCTAACCTAACCTAACCAACCCAACCAACCTAACCTAACCCCTAACCTAACCCCAACCCAACCTAACCCAACCTGAACTCAACCTAACCCAATCCCAATCCCAACCTAACCCAACCCAACTAACCTAACCTAACCCAACTCCAATCAACCTAACCTAAATCCCAACCTAACCCAACTTGAATCCCCAACCTAACCCCTAACCTAACCTAACCTAACCCAACTCTAACCTAACCTAACCTAACCTAACCTAACCTAACCCAACCTAACCCAACCCAACTCCAACCCAATCCTGAATCTCCAACCCACCTAACCTAACTCAACCTAACCCTAACCCCAACTCCAATCCAACCTAAATTCCAACTCCAACCTCCACAAAAATTTAACCCAAATCCCAACCTAACCTCCAACTTAACCTAACCTAACCCAATCCTAACCTAATCCCAACCTAACCTAAATCCCAACCCAACTCCAACTCTAACCTAACCTTAACCCAACTAACCTGAATCCATCCTAACCCAACCTAACTCAATCCTAACCTAACCTAACCTAAACCTAAATTTCAAATTTCAACCTAACCTAACCTAACCTAACCTAACTTAACCTAACCTTAACCCGTCTCAGCCTGTTGTCGAGAGCTACGCTTTGGAAGCGCTCCGTGTTCCAAAACTACAAAAGTGTATCAAAACAGTGAAAAGTTATATGTTATATATCTTAGATGCGCGCTGATGTGCCCTCGGATCAGAAAACAGATTTTCAGTATGAAAAGGAGCAAAGCTGTGAAGGAAAACTAATTTAAAACCAGTTTTGGCGTAAGTGAGCCATTTTTGAGCGATCTCTTTCTCGTTATTCTAGCCTTGAGCCTCTAAATATGTTTCTGTGACCTTCAGAATTTTCCAGAAATTATGAGTAACAATCGAAAAACAGCAAAATTGATGTGGCACGTGCCCCAAACTCAGAAGACTTAGCGCACCCAATCAGCTAAGGATAGTAGAGAGAGACACGGAGTGGAGCCGGGAGCCAAGCCAATTGCAGTAAGGCTGAGTGGAAGCCGAGATATAGAGCAGTTAAGAAATATAACCTCAAAATTTAACTTTAAATAATTTTAATTTGTACTCATGATAACGCACCAGTTTTTTTGGTTAGAATCAGAACTTCGCCATTATAATCTTATATAATTTTGTAATTTTTTATAATAATTGGCCAAGTTATAGGCAAAACCCAAAATTTATAAGGAATTTGGATGTAATTTCAATTTTTTTTCACTTTTACCTTTTAATTTAAATTTTATGAGTATTTTTATATTATTATAGCTAAAATAAATGCTTCAAAACAGTAATAAATTTTTAATATTAGAATCACTGATCCAAAGTTATATAGCTAATTTAAGTTTTGTAAAATTTCACCTTTTTAAATCGTTATAATTCAAAAATATTATTATTTTTCTTTAATGTTTTATGTTAAATTGTTAACCTATATAATTTAATATAATCTATAAGTTTTAAAACCTCTGCAAATAAAGGTTGATATATTTAATTTTTTATAGAAAACCGTTAAACTTTATTTAAAATTTATTACTTCGTCACATCGCTCACCTTAGCCACAACTTAGTCTCTATATAAGGTTCAATGAGCATTTATTGACTTGCCACCTCCAATATGATCGGAGCTTGAAGGCCAAAGCCCAGCAGAGCAGTGGTTACACAGGCGCAAGGTAGTCGTTTCAGTGGGACGATTGTGCAGAGGCGAAGGCCCAGTCATGCAGAGCCGCCGAAGACGACCTAATGCCAGCTTTGAATACATCGAGATTAAAAGGCTGGTAGAGTCAGTAGAACGCCTTTTACCAATTGGTGAAGGAGTCCGAACTGGCTCTAAAACTGCAGGTAAGACCAAAACAGCAGAGCCACATAGCAATAGTTGGCGACGCCATCGACGGTCAGTGTAGACCAACACTGGGTGGGCAAAGATCGGCAAAAATGTGGCGCTGTTGCTACAAAACAAATGCCATAATTGAAGATCCGCATACCATCGCACAAGGTGACCATACAGTGAGGGTGGGAAGCTACCATGCTAGTGTGACGGCCAATCACAGCGAGAAGTCGCCACGCAGGCACACCCACGCTGCACCAATGGCAGGTCACTTTAAAAATCCGGAATAGACATTATGAGGAAATATTGTGTACCTTGCAACGCGATCGACGCCAGAGGGCTGTGATATCCAAAGGGTATGAGGAAGGAAAGACCAGAAGGTACAATGGGTTTCGGCACCAAAGAGAACGGTAAAGGAAGCTAGATTTGAAGGAGATCTGCAGACCTCATCATCGAGGAAGTGAAGATTAGAGACCCGCTCTGATTCCTCAGATGTCATCATGATAATTCCGACGACGATATTGTCAAAGCCCTGGAGAAATCAGAATCGGGATGTCTTCTACGACCGACGTGAGGAGAGGAAAGCAGTGATCTCCATCAAGTACAGAAAGAAGACCAGAAACCCAAATACGACTTGTTATTATCATCAGCGTCTCTGATCAGGCGGCGCAGAGGGTCACGGGTGGCTGGTGGGGTTCACATCGACCTTCAAAGAGTCAGAGCCGAAGATTCAGACGCCATTAGTCTAGTGCACACGTTGGGCTACGGCCACGGTAAAGCGGTTCTGTAATGAGCTCTACGATCTTTGCAGCCACTGTATGGTCTGCACATGAAGTCGGAGTGTCCTGACCTCAAGAATAAACCTTGAGTTGCCAAACTGGTGTCCGTTCAAAGGTGGACGACAAGGCACAACGCGTTCAGAAGGCTACATCAGTCTGATATTGCTGAGCTGGGACGAGCTGGCCTGCCTACTTGCTACACAGGCCAAGGAAAATGATCCTTTCTATGTGAGGGAGGTCTAGAATGACAAGGCATTGATGAGTTACTGGTTATACGAGTTATATAAAATACTGCATACTGTACAAATATGTTAACATAAAATAGATACTAAATTGCTATAATTTGTATATATATAAACTGTGTAACTAAAAGAGATATATATCATCAATTAAAATTGTATATAAGATAAATATAGGGCAAATTATTACAATAGACTTAAGAAAAATATTAATGCAAAATATTAGCAACAATTATAGGGTAGATTTAAGTAACTGTCATAATAGATTTAAGAATATAAATGCAAAAATAGTAAATAAGAAGTTATAAGATAGATATAAGAAAAATTGTAATACTTAATCTAAGATAAAAACTGGAAATGCAAAATTGTATACAAGAAATATAAGATAGATATAAGAAAATTAAAATAGACCTAAGATAAAATTAAATGCAAAATGAGCAGAAGTACAAGATAGATATAAGGAAAATTAAAATAAGATGTCGTTATGTGGTTTGCTACGAAATTATTTACCCTGTGTTTAAAATTAAACAATACAAACAAAAGATAGGCTTAGATTAGAATAGAGTATGGTAGCTGGGAATCCCACCTAGTAAAGTTGTGATAGATGAAGAGTCAAAAGACAAAGGATGAAGAATGGAAGCAGAGAGGAAATAATCATGAGAATTGGAAAAGAAAGAGTGATTAAACACAGGCCTGACCTAGTATGTTGAGGTGCCCGAGAAAAAAAAAAAACCTAACCCAATCCTAACCAACCCAATCCTAATCCTAATTCCAACCTGCAATCCTAACCTAACTCTAACCCAACCCATCCTAACTTAACCTGTTTATCGATCAAATAGCTTCATGGTCCAACGAGGAATAGCACGTAACCGGTGTGCTATCGAACGGTTTCTTCAAACTCATAATTACTATTGGCCGGAATACTTCCTTGATCTCAGAGAGTACGCGAAGTGGCCGCACTCTCATGAGGCTGAAGAGGGAGTACCCCAGCTGCTTGTGTGGGACAGAGCGATCGAACGAGTGACGTCGGGCCATTGAAGTACCACACCTCGAACGTATTGACCCTTAAAATTCGTGACTGGCAGATAAAGAAATGTGATCAAAAACCAAGAACACGATATTAGAATATACACAGATGGAAGCAAAATCGAAGGCAAAGTGGGTGCCGATATCCATATGGAATAAAGAAACAGAAATAAAACCATCAAGCTTGCTCTCCCGATTATTGCACTGTTTACCAAGGAACTTAGCCATATGTAAGGCTACAAATGTAATCCTAAACATCCAGCATCCTCTTTGGAATTTACAGCGATTCAATGGCCACTCTACAAACAATCATAAATTATAGTTGTCTTCATCGCCTTGCAGTAGAGAGTAGAGAAAACCTTAAAACAGCATCACACCAAAGTAAAAATATCACATTATATTGGATTAAAGCTCACATAGGAATCGAGGGCAACGAGAGAGCCGACCAACTTGCCAAAAGCGCTGCTTTGAGCTCCAAAAGAAAGCATGATTACGATTTGTACCCGGTCTCATTCGCGAAGCGGAACATTCGAAATAGAACGCTTGACGAATGGAACCGCCGATACCAAAGTGGAGAAACTTCATCGATCACAAAAATATTCTTCCCGGATGCGGTGACTGCATACCAAAGGATCCGCAAGATAAAAATAAACAATATAACAACACAAATTATGACAGGACAGGATTTTCAGAATATTTAAATAGATTTAAGTAAAGAAAACTCATCTGCATATGTGAGCAAGGAACAAAAGAATCCGTCCCACATATACTCTTCGACTGCCTGATATCTGCAAAACAAAGATTCGAATTAAGCATCAAAATAAATCAAAAGATTACCAGGAAAATGTACTGAACATTTTGAGTAGTAAAAGAAAGAGACACATTTTAGAATACTGCAAGACATCGCTCAAAATGTCATAAATCGAAATAAAACATTATAAAGCACCTTTATATATGTATTTATACATATATATATATATTCAATACCTATATACATCTACACATACAATTATATATATGTATACATATATAAATATACACATGAATAATATATAGCATAATTATATATATTATAGACTAGTATGATATTAAATCAATAAAAGAGTGAAATTCTTAGGCATACAAAACTGTGAACCTAATTACAAGATAAAGATAGAAATATAAAATTGTTAACATAGATATAAGATAGAATTATAAGTACAAAATTGTGAGTAGAAATAAGACAATATCCTTTTTCACAAATGTCACCATAGATATATATATAGATATGTAACAATATAAATTGTAAAACTAGATATAAGTTAAAATATACAACAAAAGAAGAAAAACAAAATGGCACCAGGCTAGTCGTTATTGTTTATTTATTATGTTATGTTACCATTATACCTGCAAAAACCTATAAAAAATTGTATTTAGACTAGAAAACCGTAGCTGGGAATCCACAGAATAAGCAAGAAAGATGACGAATGCAAGAAAGATAGCATGAAGAATAAAAGTAAGAGAGGAATACTTGGGAGAATGGATGAATCCGATTGATAAAAATAGGTCCGAATGTTGAGGCAGAAAAAAAAAAAAAAAAAAAAAAAACCCCAACCTTAACCTTAACCCAACCAACCCAACTCCCAACCCAACCTAACCTAACCCAACCTTAACCCAACCTCCAACCTAACCTAACCCAACCCAACCCAACCTAACCCAACCCAACCTAACCAATCCCAACCTAACCTAACCTTAATCCAACTCAACCTAACCTAAATTTAACCCAATTCCAACCTAACCTTAACCCAACCTAACCCAACCTTCCAACCCAAATTTTAACCCCAACCTAACCTTAACCCCAACCCAACCTTAATCCAACCTAATCCCAAATTAATTAAAGATTCCAAAACCGAAATTGGACGACATTTTCAAAAAAGCAAATAACTAACCATTATAAAAATAATAACAAAGCCTTCCAGAATTTTGCAAAGGAGGTCAAGAATGCAAAAATAAAGAACGGCAAAAAACAAAATAAGGAAACAAATCATTGGGAAATATATGCCTCGAATTTAATAAAGAGAAAGGCAAAATGAAAAATAGTAATTGTATGAAATTTTAGGTAATTAAAAAAAAAAAATAAAATAAATAATTAGTAAAATGAAATTAAGTGAAAGAACATGAGGAAATTGGTTAAGGTAGATACAGATAGTACTTATTTAAAATGTAAGTTAAAAAGGTTGATATATAAGGTAAATAAAAATGTAAATTAAGATAAGGAAACGATAAGATAAGTTAATAGAAATATAAATTAAGACAAGAAAATAAAAAGGGCAAAATGTAAATAACCTAAAAAAGATTAAATTAAAAGAAATTTATAAACATAGTAGAAATAAAAGAAATAAGAAAAATGTAAAACTAGATAAATAAAGTAAATTAAGAAATTAAAAATGAAAAAGATAAAAAAATATGAAATGAAAAGTAGATGGTTACCAAAATAAAAGGAAATACAAAAGGCAAACCAAAACAAAAAGAGGGAAAAAGGTCCCTGATCCAACATGTCAGGGAAAAAGAAACCAAAATTAAAAAAAAACCCAACCTAACCCAACCCCAACCTAACCTTAACCCAACCCAACCTAACCCAACCTAACCTAACCTAACCCAACCTTAAACCTAACCTAACCAAACCTTAACCTTAAATTCCCAACCCCAACCTTAACTCAACCTAACCTTAAATTTAACCTAATCCTTTTTTTTTTTCCCGTTGAAAAAATCCAGTTTACGGATTCCCGCCAAAGTAGGGGGGAGGGGGATAAGGGGGCCTCCCCGGACCAAGATGGAGGGCCGGTATAACCCACCAAAACCAACGGTTTTCCTTTTATTGTCGGTTTTCAGCCGGGGCCGGCGGGCAATTGGGATTCGTATCGGCGACCCCGGCGCGACGTGGCCCCTCCTCGGCCTTCTTTCTCCGGGTGTTGGGACACCCGGAACGGGCTTTTAGGCGCCGGGAACAAACAGCACGGGCCCCCGGCCCTTCTGGGGGCGGGCACCCTTCCGGCCCAGGGGCTCAGTGCCGGGAAGGTTGCCGGTACGCCACTTTGGCCCCGGCCCTTTCTGCGGATAGCCAGGGCGCCACGGCCCCTGTCCCTTTCCGGGCCCTTCCGCCATCACGTCCCGAAAGCAAGGACGGCGCCCCACGACCTTTCGCCTCCATCCTGCCAACAGGCAGGAAGGAAAGGTCGGCCCCACGGACACTACGGCAGCTTCCTCGGCGCCCGGACCCAGGCTGGACACCTTTCCAGCGCGGTTGGGCCGCCCTTTCGGAATTCCGCCACAGGGTGGACTCTTGGGTTTCCAGCCGGACAGGTACCTCCCCGAAACAGCCGTGTCCCGAGAGAACCCAGGTCGCGCGGAATGTTAGGGAGGCCCTCCTTTCTAGCCACCACTTTAGAAGGGGCGTATGGCTTTATGGTTTGACGTTCCAATGCCGGGTGCCCAGCCGGCTCCCACTCCTGATTGCAAGGAAAGCGACCTTTCCGCGCCCCCTTATTTTCCGGGCTGGCCTGGCCCGAGATCGGCCTCCCTCGCGCCAGAAAAAAGAGTGAGGAGGATTTCCGCATCCAGGTCCCAGGGCAATTGTTTAACAGGCCCGCCGCCTGCCGGAGATGGTCCGAAGCCCTCACGGGCCCGGAGCCAACACCCTTGAGTTCCCTTCAGCAACCGCCGTGCTCCCTTTTGGAGGGTGTCGGCCCGCCACGGGGCCCCGCAGGCCGGACCCAACGGACCCCGGCGTACAGGGGCGTGATGCGGGTCCTCCCAGTATTAGCCCGTTGAGAGTTGCCGCTCCGCCAATTTTAGGCGCGAGGCGCCCGGCGGGCGCAAAACCCCATCCGGGGTCTAGATAGGCCAAGATATTTTTCCCTGGACGGTTTGACGTCGACGCGGGACGCCAAAACAATGAGGGGCGTCCGGTGGCGGGTTCCGGAGGCCCGGTGCAAGGGCCGGATTTTCTGAGCGCCACTTAGTCCAGCCCGGATGCGCCCAATTACTTGAGCGACCCGGCGGGCGAGAACGCAGCCCCGGGAAAAATTGACGGGCGGTGACGAGGGTGCCGTCCGGTAACAAGTGACGTCGACAACCTCAAAGTTGCCGCCACGTGGTTAATTCCCAATTTTCCTTACGTTCCAAGGAAGCGGGTCCCAACACCGACCCCTGTGGAACCCGAACACACCCGATGGCCGGGCCCATCCGGCACGGGAATTGACACGTCGATGGCAGGTAGGGGCCCCTACCCTTTGTAGGTGGGAGGCACCCCTGGTATCGGAGCGCCCCTTTATGCAGGCCCAGGGAGGGTTGGACGCGTTGGCGATGTCGAGGACACCGCCAAACACCCTCACCCCGAGACACCGCATCCGGTCAGGGACCTGACCCCAACCCGTGGAGGTCGACCGGCCCTTTGCAAGTTTATACTGCCACTTCCGCCAGAGGAACCACGTGCCCAGGTGCTGGACGATGGCCGCCAGATTCTTCCTCAAAGAGTTTCCACATCGTCCAACAGCACGATCGGCTTCAGGCGGAGGGCGAGTCCGCCGGACGCCCCTTGATGAGGACGAGTTCGCCTTGTCTTCCACCCTGTGGGGATTAATTTGAGCCAGACAGGGCAGAGAACACGTCCCTCACTCTGGGCCCCAGGGCCCCGGGCCGCGCCAGCCGGGTCCCGGAATGCCATCGGGACCCGCGGCATTTGGCCCTCATTTTTAGGAAGGGTTGCACCGAACCTCCCGGCTGACTTCGGCGCTTCCGGGACTTGGATCATCCTGGTGCCATCTGGGAAATTCCGAAGGTGCCGTGCCCTCCTCGCGGGAATAAAAGTTTTGGCGTCGCCACCATCTGCGGCGCCAGATGGGGAGTTTGGACGAAGCCTGTTCATTACCATTTTAAGGCCGCCCCTACAACACCGTCTAGCGCCGCCAACAATCCCCTACGCGGGGCGATCGCCCTCAGCTATTCCCACTTTTGGGCCAACTTTTTGCTGCTGAAAGGGGTTTCCGGGCCGGGTTCTCGCGCCACTTTCAACGGGTGTATTAGGCCGCGCCGGCATGCAAGCTCTACGCATCGCGGCGATTTCGGGATTCCACCAGGTTAACCCGGCGTTTGGAGGGAGACGGGCCTGGACACGACGCGTCACAAACCCGTGACAGGTCCCGGAGCCACGCCCTCCACATCAACAATATCGGGCGGGCTCCACGACTGCACCATTGCCGCCTCCCTTCAGCAGTTTCCTTGGTCCAGGCTTCCGGAGGGGCCACTCTGTCGTCCCGGTCCTGGGCCGGTGGTTGGCCAGGAGGCGGGAGACACTGAATCGGATGTAACGACATCCAAGGGTCTCGGACGCCCGTCACCACCTTCCAGCCCTTTGTATTCCGGGAGCCAGGCGGGGGAACGATACATCAACGATCGACCTGCCCCGGGCCTGCCACACGTGTTTTTACAAACCCTTGTTTTAGGGACCGGACCAGCCCGACCCCCTCCAGGAGCCAAGTGTCCTTCCCCCGTGCGTCCGGGTGAACCCCGCTGGTGGATTTGTCGTTGAGATCCCCCAAGACCAGCACAGGAAGGGTCCGAAGAACGGGATCAGTGACCCCAGTCGGTCTAGGGAAGTTCTCGAAGTCGAGGGAGATCTGTTAAGAAAAGTAGCTGAAACGACAAACAAATTCCCAACAGAGCCACGAAGCCTGGACCTTTTCTTCACGTCCTCGGTTGAGGGGGACCCCGGGGAAGTCCCGCAGACCACCGCCGCAGAATGGACAGGTCCCCGGCCCAAAGTTTTGCCGGGGAACGTAATTTGGTTTCGACACTACGGCCACCTGAACGACCCACGCCGCCCTGAAACAAGAGGGTCCTGAGTTTCGGCGTGGTTCCAGATTTTCGGATGCTCAGGTGGACTTTTATTGGAGGCCATTTGAGTCCCCTCAGCCGGAAGTGCTGGGCTTGGGCACCTGGCTTCCAAGCCCAGGCCTTTCCTCCTCCGCCTCCTTTCGGGTTTGGGGAAGGCCCAATTGCCCAACTTGTGGCCAGGGTTTGGCCGGCGCGGTGGGCGGGCCCTCGCAGCCTCTGAACTGGTGGCCCAGTTGGTACAGCGGGTAACAGGCACTGCTGCGGGTCGACGGCCCAGACACTGCCCGGCCAGGCCCCTATTTCCCGGGCACCGGAAGCAGCGCATCGGGACGCGCCGCAAGGTTTGATTCCTGCAATGAACCACCCGAAGGAGGGCCCCACCACCAATTACTTTTTGGCCAATAGGGGTTTATACTACCCAGAAGGGACCGCCCCGGGATTTCCTCCACCTTACGGAGGGACTGACGCCTTTTTGCGCTACCGCCCCGCGCCCCTTTTTTTCCTTGAGTTTCCAGGCCTGAGATGCGAAGACCCGGCACTTTTTGGGCCCGGGATATTAAAGACTTTGGCCCTAATTTGGGAAGCCAGCCAATTGGGTTCCTTCTCCGTTGGCGGCCCCCGGAACCTGGAGGATCCGGGGCCCCGGTTCAGAGGGAAAAACGGAGGCCATCGATGCCGATATCCTTCCAGTTTGTATTTTTTTTTGGCATCGGAGGAAGGAAACATGACCTTTTCAGTTGCCCGGCTACCAGTTTGATTACCCGGCCGACGAGCCAGGGGCCTTTTAATTTCCGCACCCTCCTTGTTGGGTGTCACTTTAGGCCCAGGGCCGGTTTGCCGACGGGCGTCACCAGCGTCCACCCATCCGTGGACTGCCCTGGTGCCGCCGTTGCTGCCATTTGCGTGGCGCTGGGGAACTTTCCCTGGTTGGTCCGGGGCCCTTTCCTTCCCCTTTTAGCCTTCTTTTTTGGGAAGACCCAGGGGCCCATCCTTCCCGGTTCGGGTCCTTTTGCCGTGGGTAACCGGGCGCAACGTAGGGGGCAGCAGGGGCGGCAGGGACAGAGGGCAAGTAGCTGGCCCCCCCTTGCCCAAACGTTTGGGCCACCCTTTATCGGCGGCCGGCGGTGGACGGGCTTCTCCGGGGAGGAATCCCAATATCATCGCGGGTGGGCCTGCAAAATTGAATTTGGGTAGATGAGGCGCCCTTGGGAGGTTCCAAAATCCAGGCAGTCCCCTCAACGTGGACATCGTCCTTAAGCGGCGGCCTTAACCGCCGATTCCCTTTCCAGGGTCTGAGGCGTCGCACTTCCGAGGGCCTCCACCCGAGCTTATTAGAGTTTTTGTCGGCCGAGACGGTGGATTCGGCCGATTGGGAGAGCGGCTCCAGCACGTCCACCTGAACTGGTTTTTACGGCGGAGGAGACTTTTAGGGCACGGACGAAAGCCCTTCAGGTTGCCTGATTTTGGGCAACCTGGGAGATGATGCCAGATTTAGCCCCCTTGCATCCTCCCGCCGTTAAGGCATCCCTCCACGGCCTTCCAGCCCCTACGGAGGGTTTTACCATTTTTCGAGCGTGCGGTCCCTTCCGCACGCTCTGCTGCCTTTTGGCCTTCCTGTTTTTACAGAACCGATCGGTAGGGCCCTGGCTGCCGATTGGACCGCGATCCGCATTGTCGCGGGGGCGTTTAAGAAACGCCCCGGTTCGTCTCTCATCAGAGGAGACGCAGGTCCCCTCTTCTTCCCGCCGCCAATTTTGCCCGGCTGATCCTCCCGCTGGAGGACTCACTTTGAGTGCCAGCCATCCTCCGAGTGGCCGAAAAGGAATTTGAGGGGTTGGTGCCTTTCATTATCGGAGAGCCGGCCTCGCCTGGCCATTGTTTCCTTTTACTGGATCCTTCCGAAAGACTTTTCGGTTCCGGTTTCTTCGCCAATGTCCGGCTTTTCGATCCCGGGCTTTGTTTTTTAAGTTTATTTTGATTTATCCTATTAAACCCACCGAATACGGGGTAAAAGAAGTCCACCGGCCAGGAACCATGAGAACCGGAAACTTTAAATCCTGGGAGGCGGGGTTCCCAGGGTGGGGCTAATGGCTGGTGTATCGTTCCAGCCGTTTTGCGGAGCACCCGACGCCACGACCACAAACGCCGAGATAACCCTTTTTAGAGAGGTTGTCTCCGGGTGGGCCCAAATGAAGGGGACCCCGGCCTGCCGCAGGCCGCGAGACGTGATCCACGACACCCACGAAAGGCGAGATCGCCCTGTTCTGGCGGAGAAAAAACGAACGAATTCCCAACCCCCTCTCGGGGTTTCCCCACCATAAACCCGCTTTTGCCCTTGCCCCAACCCTACACGCAACATTCATACCTTTACTCTTTCCAACCTTTTTTCTATAAAGAAGCCCCACCCCAGCAGGGGGAGACCGGCTCACCCGGTTCACTCTTAAAAAAGGGGAAGGGAGCGGGGTCTGAGGCCCGCCTCAACAGGCTCACCCGGGGGAGCACCCCCTTCGCCACATCTCCACCCTTTAACGGAGCAGAAGGCGCAACCCTGTCAGTTTTCTCCGCGCGGCTGAAGCCGGTAAACCCCATTACTGGGGGGCCCTATCCGCAACCGGGATGGGGATGGGGATCTGAACAACCCACACCGGAACCTAAACCTTTTTTTTTTTTTTTTTTTTACCGGGGGAATGTTTTAGAACCCGCCTCGGGGGAAAGAGGGTTTGGTCGGACCCGGAAGACTAAAACCACCACGTTGTTCCTTCCGAGTTTTTAGGGTGGGGTTCGCAGGAACGTTTTGCACTCATCTGCAAACCCCACGGCGCTCCGCCGAAGAAGCCTCTACCCGGCCTTATGGCCATCTGCTCCCGCGCCGGAAACTAGCGCCCTTCGTCTCGGCCCCTGTTTTAGGTAACAGACTCTGAGTCTGTTACCAGGGGCCATGGGAAGGGAGTTCCCTGACCACGCAAGGGACCCAAACTCCCGGCCCCCCGCGGCGGCCCGGATGAAGCTCCGCCGTTTCCATTTCCTGGCCGTAGGGAGAAGAGATCGACGACCCATGCCGAATGTCCCTCCTCCCACGGCCCCTCCGCACCGCATCAGCGGTAGGTTTTGCCGAGTCGGGAGGATAGGAAGCGGCCTACGGGGAATTTCCGACACCCCTCTTCCCTCAATGATCCACCTTCCTTGGGTGGAGGAAGGGCGGCACACCCCCTCCCTGCAACCCGGGTCCCTTGCACCCTCCTTAGGCGGATTAAGGGGCTTATTCAGCCCGCTTTGGGAGCAGGCCTCCCACGGCCGGCCTTCTCCCGGGTGGCCAGGGCCCTTCATTTCCCCGGCCAAACCCAGGGGCAGGTACTGAGCCCCACCGCTGCAAAAGCGGGAAACCCCGGTTAACCAAACCTTTTTTTTTTTTTTTTTTTACCGTGGGAATGTCAATTACCCGTCCTGGGGCAAAGATTTGCGTTTGGACCTGCACCGACCAAAACCACCACGTTGTTCCTTCCTGGCTTTTAAATGGGCCGGGAACCTTTTGCACCCATCTGCAACCCCAATCCCGGCGCTGGCCGGCCGGCGCCCCATCCGGCCTTACGGCCCTCTGCCCCTCCGGGGCGCGCGTCCCGGGAACCCGGGCCCTTTGGGTCCTGGCCCCCTGTAGTTAGGAACAGGACTCCCCCAGTCCGTTACCAGGGCCAGGGGCCAGGAGCCCCTGACCACGCAAGGACCAAACCCCAGCCCCAGGCGGCGGCCTGAAAAGGCCCGCTGCTAGCTCCATTTCGGCCAGAAGGAGAAGAAACGACGACCCATGCCGAATGACCCCCTCCCACGGGTCCTCCACAACTCTCAAAGGGTATGGCCCCGCTGAGTCCGGGAGGATAGGGTGCGGCCCACGGAAACTGACACCCCTTCCCCCGGACCTTACCTTTGGTTGGGAGGAGACAGGGGCGGAACCCACCTCCCAACCTGTCCTCACCTTTTTATCCAGCGGGGCGAATTCAGCCCTTTGGAGAAAGCCTCCTCCAGGCCGGCCTTACCTCCGGGCCGGCCAGGGTTCTTTAGTTTCCCCCGGGCTGACCCCGTGTCGGACGAGTCCCAACCGCTGGCATGGGAAACAGAACCTGTTCTGGGGAACCTTGTCTGGGGAACCGGAACCTTTTTTTTTTTTTTTGCCTTGGAAAATCCAGAGGATTCCCTGCCGCCAAAGGAGGGGAGGGGGATTGGGCCCCCGACCAAGATGGAGGGCCGGTATAAACCACCAAAAAACCAACGGTTGTCCCTTTTCTCATAACGCGGTAAATGGGAAATGACCAGTTCTGGCGACCCTGAAAAGGACGTGGCCTTCTCGGCCCTTTCTCCGGGTAAGAGACACCTGGGAAGTCCTTAAAGGGCCGTGCCGGAACAAAAGGCTGGGCTCCTCTTTGAGGCCCTTTCTTGGCGGGCACCCCTCTGCCGGCCGCCCAGGGCCTGGTGCGGGGAAGGTTGCGGAGCCACCTTCGCCCCTGGCCTTCTTTTCCGGTAGCCAGGCCGCCTGGCCCCTTGTCCCTTTCCGCGGCCCTTCCAATCAGCCCCAAAGCAAGGACGGGCCCCCAATTTGACCTTCGCCTTCAGCATCCCTTGCGGCCGGGAAGTTTTGCGTCGTGCCCCACGACATCTGGCAGCCCGGGTTGCTCGAACCCAGGCTTTGGGCACCTTCCAGGGTGTTGGGCCGTCTCTTCCAAACATACGCCACAGTGGTGGCGGTTTCGGGCTCCCCACCGGCCCGCGGCACAGGTTTCCCCGGAAACAGCCGTGTCCTGGAGAACCTGGCCGTGGGAAATGAGGGGAGCCGTGTCCCTTTCAGCCACCACTTTAAAAGGGGGGTATGGTTTTGGGGTTTGACGGCGGCTTAAAGGGGCCCAGCCCAGCCCTTCCCGTTTGCAAGGGAGCGCAATTGTCTCTGCGCCCCCTTATCTTTCCGGCCGCCCTGGTTCCCGAGACTCGCCTCCTCGCGCCAGAAAAAGGGAGGAGGATTTTGCACCGAACCTGCGGGCAATTGAGCCAGCCAACAGGGCACGCCGCCCGCCGGAGATTCCAAATTCCCTGCACGGCCCGGATCGCCCAAAACCTCTGGGTTTTTCAATTATTGCCGTACCCTTTGGGAGGGGTGGTCACCTTTGCCCTTGCACAGGACCATGGTGGACCAACTTCCCCGGCACAGGCGGGCGACAGGGGCTGGGTCCTCCGGTATTGGGGAGAAGTCTGGCCGAGAGCCGCCGCTCTCCGCCACTTCAGGGCAAGGCGCTCGCGGGCGCAAAACCTCCATCGGCGGTCTAGGACCAAGCGAGATACCCGGGTCGGCTTTGACGTCGGACGCGGGACCCGCCGAAACGATGAAGGCGTCCGCAGGGGGCGTCTGAGGCCCGTAAAAAGAGGGCCCCGGATTTTTCGAGCGCCACCTCTGGGTTCCAGCCGCCGATGCGCCCAATCACTTGAGCGACCCCGGCAGGGGCGAGAAATCGCAGCCCGGGAAAATTGGTGTCTGGGTGGACGAGGGGTGTCGTCCGGCGACGGGACCGTCGACACCCTCGAAAGCCGCCACGTAGCACCCACCGAAACCAACCGTTCCCAGAAGGGTCCCAACACCGACCTGGAACTCTTACAGACACCCGATGGTCCGGAGCCCATCCCCAACGGGAACTGACACGTCGATGCGACAGGTAGGCCTCGGATCACCCTTTTGGGTAGGGGAGGCACCCTGTAACGGAGCGGCCCCTTTAAGCAGGCCCCAGGGCAGGGTGTTGAATGCGCATGCCGAGGCACACCCCAAAACACCCTCACCCCGGGACACCGCATCCTGCGTCATCGACCCACCCGCAGCACCGCGTGACGGTCGACCGGCCCTTTGGGTGCTTCAACCGCCACCTGGGCCAGATTTGGACCGACGTGCCCAGGGTGCTGGACGATGGGGCCGCCACCCTCCGGAGTTTTCCCACATCGTCCAACAACAGATCGGCCTTAGGCGGAGGGCGAACCGCAGGACGCCCTCCTTTGGATGATGAGAGTCGGGCCTTCTTCCACCCTGGGATTGGGTTTTGAGCCAGACAGGGGAAAACATCGCCCTCACCTTTCCAGGGCGTCCCCAGGGCCAGCGTTAACGCGCGTCCCGGAATGCCAATCGGGACCCGGGGGCGGTGCGGTCATTTTGAGAAGGGCTGGGCACCGAACCTCCCGGGCTGACTTCGGCGCCCGGAACCGGGTCGACCCTCATCCGTGCCATTTAACCATCACGCCGTGTTCTTCCGCTGTGGGAAAACCGGCGATACTGCCCCCGCGGCGCCGATCGGGAGCGGGAAATCGGGACGAAGCCTATTCATCACCATTTTGTAGGCCGCCCCTCACGGGATCACCCTTGGCCGCCAACAACTCCTTCCTAGCCGCGGGCGATCGCCCCTATTCCCACTTTGAGAGCCATCCTTTGTTGCTGAAAGAGGGCGAGAACCGGCCCAGGCCGGGCCCGCGCCTGTCCCGGACAAAACGGGTGTATTAGGGCCACGAATGCACCTTTCGCATCGCGGACTTCTGGATTCCAAAGCACCCGGGGTTTAGAGGGAGACGTTTGGCCCGGGAATGGACGCGTCACCAATTGTGTCATTGCGTCCCGGAGCCAAAGGCCTCCCTCCACATCGACAATATTGGGGCGCAGAAACCCACGACTGCACCTATTGCCGCCCTCCTTCAGGAAAAGCCCGGTCCAGGCTTCCCTGAGGCGCCACCTGGGGCCGCCGTCCCCGGGGTCCGGCCAGGGCCGGAGGTTAGGAGGGCGGGAGACCCCAAACCGGATGTAAGATGATCCGACAGGGTCTCACGCCCGGTCACCACCTTCCAGGCCCTTATTGGCGAGCCAGGGGGGGGAAGGGAACGAAACATCAACCGAATGACCTGCCCCTGGGCCTGTACACACGTGTTTTACTGAACCCCGAGGACCGGAAGGTTTGACCCCGGAGCCACTCCTTCCAGTGTCCTTTCCCGGGTTCCTTTGCAGGAACCCCGCCTTGATTTTTGGGTTGAGATCCCCCGACCAGCACAGGGGGGGTCCGTAAGAAGGGATCCAGGACCCCAGTCTTCTAGGGTAGCCCTTTAAGTTTATGGAGATCCGTTGGGAAAAGTACGCTGAACGACAAAAATCTCCCAACAGAGCCGCCGTGGTTCGGACCCTTTCCATCCTCGGTTGAGGGGACCCCTTGGGCAGGTCCTGAGACCATCCGCAGAGCCGACATCCCCGCCCATTTATTGCCGGGGAAGAAACGGTTCCGAACTACGGCATGAAATCGACCCTGTGCCGCTCTGAAACAAGAGGTCCTGAGCCTGGCAGGGTTCGATTTGTCTTGCAGGGATACCCAGCGGGCCATTTTATTGGACGGCCATTTGAGTTCCCCAGCCGAAGCACTGGGCTTGGGCACCCGGCCTTCCCAAGCCCAGGCCCGCCTCCCTCCCTCCGCCCTGTCGGGTTTGGGGTGCAGGCCGCACCCCAGCCGGGCCAGGGATAAGCTGCGGCGCAAGGATGGTGCGGCGCGGTTCATTTGCCTGCCCGGCCCAGCGGCCCAGCGGTAGCAGGCACCCGCGGTCGAGCCCGATGACACCGTTCCGCCAGTGCCCCATTTCGATGGACCGGAAGAGCGCACGACGCGCCGGCAGTTTGACCGGCACCCGAGCACCCCACCCGATTTAGGGGGCCCACCACCGATTATTTTTGGTGGCTGCAAAGGGCAGTTACCACCCCACCGGAGACCGGACCGGTCCGGTGGATTTTCCGACCTTAGGAGGTGACCGGCAGCTTCCTTTTGCGCTACCGCCTCAGCCCCTCCGTCTTATATATTTGGAACTTGGTGTTCCAAATGCGGAAGATCCGCGCACTTTTCGGGCCCGGAATTGAAATATTCTTTCGGCCAAAAATTCAAGTTTTTCAACCAAATTGGTTCCTTCTCTCCCTTGGGGGCCCGGAACCTGGAGGATCCGGGCCCCTGTTGCCCACGAGGGAAACGGAGGCCATCGATGCCGATATCCTCCAGTTTTTTTTTTTAAAAATTTGAGGATGTCGGCCTGACCCTTTTTTCAGCTGCTGGGCTGCAGTTTGATTACTCGCCGACGAGAACCTTTAATTTTGCAATCCTTCCCGTTGCTGGTGTCGCTTTAGGACCAGGCCAGGTTTTGACAGTTTTTCGGCGGTGAAAAGGAGTCCCCCATCCGGGTGGAATGCCTGGTGCCGCCGACTTTGTTGCCACCGCCCAGGCCGGGTCCATCCTGGCCTGGGCCGGGGCCCTCTTCCCCTTTTGGCCTTCTTTGCGGGAAGGGGCGGGCGGTCCTTCGGCTTGGGAGCGCCTTCACGCACTTCCTTTCGCTGCACGCAGGGGCTTGGGGCAGGGTTTTATTGGCGGAGGAGACCTTTGGCGGGGCCCCTTAAGGTCCCTCTGAAACTTTTGGGAGAAACCGGGAGATGATTGCTCAAATTTTGAGCGCCACTTTTGCAATCCTCCGCCGTTAAGGGCATCCCCTCCACGGCCTCTCCTCCGAGCGGCCCTCAAATTTTTCGAGCGTGCGGATCCTTTTCCCACGCCTGTTGCCTTTGGGCCTTTGTTTTTTAGCAGGACCAGAATCGGGGAATCCGCCGCTTGCTTTCGGCCGCGATCCGCAAGGGTTGCGCTTTTAGGGAAAACGCCCAGTTCCGCCCCGCATCAGTGGTGATGCAATGCCCTTCTTCCGCCGCCACCACCTTTGCGCTGGCTGATCCTCCTCACCAGAAGACCTTGCCTTGTGCCACGTGTCCCCTCTTTTGGCCAACGGGAAAAATTTGAGGGCATACCCCTCGCCTTTGCCATCGGAGAGCCGGCTTCACCTGGTCCGGCCTCCTTTCACTACGTCCTTCCGATATGCCATTTGGTGTCCGTTATCATTGCCGTTGTTAATGTTTCCGCCGATTTTCCTCCAGTTTTTTTTATTTTTATTGATCCAATCCAACCCAATATTGGAAAAATGAGGTCCACCGGGCCAGGGACCATGTAGCACCGGTAACCCAAATACGCCCTAAAGGGAAGGTTTGTGGCGGGGCCAATGGCTGGGTATCGTCGCCACCACGACCCACAACGCTGAGATCAACGGTTTTTAGGAGAGGTTTCTCCCTGGGTCCGGCCAAGGAAGGCAGGGCTTCAGCACCGCCGCAGGCCGCGAGACGAATCCAGACACCCACGAAGGGGCCGAGATCGTTCCGGTTTCGGCGGCTGGGCAGACATAAGAATTCACACCGTCCCCTCTCGGGAACTTCCCATTCATACATCTCGCTCTTTGCCCTTTGGCCCCAAACCCCACACACAATTCCATACCTTGCCTTCAACCCTTGTTTCAACCGTCGGCGAGGCTCTGACGCACCTGCAGGTAGACCGGCTGCATCCTGTGTTCCCCAACAAAAGAGGGGACAGGGAGCGAGGGTTGAGGGCCAAAAAGGTTCCACCCTGGGAGAAGTTGCCCTCGCCACATTCCACCCTTTAACCCGGAGCAAGGATGCAGCACCCTCCGCTTGGTCCGGGCCGGTTGAAGGAAATTTATTCGGGGGCGGGCCCTATCCGCAACCTAGACGGCGCGATGGGAGATCTGACAACCCCACAACCGGGGGGACCAAACCTAAACCTAACCTAACCTAACCTAACCTTTTTTTTTTTACCGGGGAAAATGCCTGGTTTTACCCGTCCTCCGGGCAAAGACGGGCGGCGACCTGCACCGACTAAAACCACCACGTTGTTCCTTCCCCCGTTTTAGGGGGCCCGGGGAACGTTTTCACCATCCTGCAACCCCACCCAGCGCCCGGCCGAAGGCCCCTTCTCGGTTACGGCCATCTGCCTCCTCTCGGCGCGCGGCCTTGGTCCTTCCGGCCCTGTAGTTAGGTTCAGGACTCCCGAGCTTTACCAGGGCCTGGGGCCAGGAGTTCCCTTGAACGCAAGGACCAAACTCCTGCCCCAGGCGGCGGGCCTGATGTTGAGCCCCCAAGTTCCATTTCCCGGTAGGGGAGGAGAGATGACGACCTCCTTTGCCGAATGTCCCCTCCTCCCACAGCCCCCCTCCCACACCGCATCAGGCGGGTTGTTGAGTCGCGGAGGGATAGGGAGAGCGGCCTACGGAATAAGACACCCTCTTCCCCGCGACTCCACCCTGGTTGGGTGAGGGACAGGAAGGGCGGCACGGTCCACCTCCCTTAACCGTCCCTCGGCAACCCTTCCTTAGGCGCATCCAAAGTGGGCTTATTGAGCCTGGGCCTTGAGCAGTTCCTCCACGGCCGGTTTTAACCTCAGGCCTTGGCCTTTAGCTTCCCGCGGGACCCAAGCCGGCAGGGTACTGAGCCCCACCGCTACGACAAAAGCGAGAACCCGTTCGGGGGAACCTTAACCCAACCTTAACCTTAACCTAACCTTTTAAAGTAGCTAACCGACCGCGCGGTGAGACGTCACGTTTTTCGGTCCTGCAGTTAAAAATTCAGAAAAGTGGTAAAGTGCCCAAGTATAAAGTGGTTATACCATCGTTGATTCGTTGAAACGCGCCCATCGAACGGGTGTAGGGCAAATTATGAAGAATTGGGTTGTGATCGAAAAACTTGTTTTAAACTTTTGGTTGGGCAGCCTTTTTAGAGGAGACCCTTACATTTTCTTCTCGGTTCCGGGTGCTCAGTGGTTCCTTTAACCTGCCTGCTGGAATATGGGAATTTTCGAACTCAAACGGAGATATCGGCAAAACCATCAACCACGGGCCACGTGCACTTCAAAACCGGACAACTAGCGGCAAAAAAACTACAGCTAGGGTAGAGTCATGGAGAGGACAAGCCGTTTTTGGATCGAGAAAAGGTGTAGTGGAACTCGGGAGTTATAACTTTTTAATATTAACCTCAAAATTTAGACTAAAATAATTATTTTAAAAATTATTTAAAGGAAACCCCATTTTTCTTTTGTTGTATTCGATAGATATAAATGTTAACTGTATTCTGTGCAAATTTCATAATTTTTAAGCTATAAACCACTAAGTTATAGCCAAAAAACCATCAAAATTATTGTAAAATTACGTAATTTCAAAAATTTTTTCACTTTTTTCTCCTTTTAGTAATTTTAATTTTTATAATTCCATATTATTATTGCTTAGAAATAAATGTTCTCGATGCAAGTACTTCTCTGATCGGGAACACAGGCACCGAGATATACTAAAACTAAAATTTTGTAAAATTTAAATTTTCAAATTGTCTTTTACCAAAAACTACTTGTCTTTTCTATTATTTTTCTACATCAATCTGTTCGTTAACGCAATAAGAACACTCTGTATCAATTACAAAATACTCAGACAACATTTGGCTGACTTACAGCCAAAACATTAAATACACCTCACATATTACATACTTATTACATTACATATTACAACACCATCATGGACTCACCGACCCCAAGTCAAGCAGTCACCGCTGAAGCTTCAACAACCCAGACAGTAGCTATAAACACCAACCAGTCAACATTGCTGGCAGAACCAGCTCCAAAAACAAAATATGCAAACAGATCAGCGGAAGCAAAAGCATGCCTCACAAAAGCCAAAATACATCTTAGCCAATCAGGAAACACTACGATGCGCATGAGCACTTGCGCCTGGCGACTCTCTCGGGGTCAGTACGGGCAGCGGTGCCCCACGCCACCGCCCTGAGTCTCCCATCTAAGGCGGGACATCATCGTTGTTACGACGTCTGCGCCTTGGTCTCCTTCTCGGGTCGAGCGCCTCCCGCCTCTCCTGCGCTCGGCCTCCTTTGCGGACAATTCTCCGCAATCTCTACTGCCTTCCACTTCTTTTCGCTGCCTGCCATGGCTTGGATTAATATTGGCACCCACTCGTAGAACACTGGTCGATGGCTCGCACCAGGCTCGCGCTGCATCGTGGCTCAAGAAGCTGCCCTCCCATTGCTCCAGTGCCCCGTCCTCCCCGGACCAAGATGGAGGGCCTAACCCACTAAAAACCAACGGTTGTCCTTTCCTTAAAGGTGGGCCGCGGGGCACGATCAAGTTTCGGCGACCCCCGGGCAGTGGCCCCTCCGCTCTTTCCGGGTGTGTTGACACCCGAACGGTTTTGGCGTGCCGGAACAAACAGCACGGGCTCCCTCTTGAGCCCTCTTCCGGCGGCACCCTTTGCCGGCCGCCCAGGGGCTCAGTGTCAGGGGGAAGTTGCGCGGGTACGCCACCCTTCGGCGCCCGGCCTTCTGGGGATAGCCAGGCTTCCGGCCTCCCTGTCCCCTTCCGCGGCCTGGGCCACAGTCCGCAAAAGCGGACGGCGCCCCCGACCTTTCGCCCCGCATCCTGCGGACACGGCAGGGGCAAAGGTCGTGCCCCCACAATACGCAGGCCCCCGGCGTTTTCCTTGACCCAGGCTGGGGACCTTCCAGCGGTTCCGCCTTCGGCAACCGCCACAGGGCCACTCCAAAGCCCTCACGCGGCACATTTCCCGAAAAGCCGTGTCCTGGAGAGAACCTGGTGCGCGGAATGTTAGGGACCTCCTTTTCTAGCTACCACTTTAAAAACGGGGGCGATGGTTTATGGTTTGAGGCCGGGCTGGGGTGCTCCAGCCGCAGCCCCACTCCCCGGGAAGGGAGCGAATTCCTGCGCCCCCTTTTCTTCCGGGTTCCCAAGCCCTGAGACCCGCCCCCGCGCCAGAAAAAGGAGCGAGGATTTCGTCCAGGTCCGGGCAATGAGCCAGGGGCCCGCCCCCCTGCCGGAGATGGTCCGGGCCCTGAGGCCTGGATCCCAACACCCTCTGGGTTCTTCTAAAATTGTACCCCTTTTGAGGTGTCGGCCACACGGGTGCCCCGAAGGAATTGGACCAACTACCCCGGCGCAGGTAGGGGTTGCGGTCCTCCGGTATTGGGGAGAGTCTGGAGGCCGCCTGCACCTAGGGGCGAGGCGCTCAAAAATGGCGAAATCCAGGGGCTTACACCGGAACCTTTTTTTTTTTTTTTTTTTTTTTTTTTTTTATTTTTTTTTTTTTTATTTTTTTTTATTTTTTTTTTTTCCGCTGGAAAATCCAGCTTACGGATTCCCGCCACCAAAGAGGGGACATGGGATAAAGGGGGCTCCCCAAGCAGGAGCGGCCGGTAACCCACCAAAACCCGGGTTGTTCCTTTCTTCCATAAATGCTGAGGGGCCGCGGGCACCGATAAAGTTTCGGGACCCCTGGGCAGTGGGTTCCTGTTCGGGCCTTTCTTCTCTCCCGGGTGTGTTGGGACACCCGGAAAAAGTCGAGGCGCTGTGCCGGAAAACCAAAGCACGGCGCCCCCAGTCTTCTTCATGGCGGGCACCCTTCTGCCGGCCGCCCAGGGGCCCAGTGTCAGGGGGTTGCGCGTACGCCACCTTCGGCCGCCCTGGCCTTCTTCTTGCGGATAAGCCGGGGCGCTCACGGGCCCTGTTCCCTTTCTGCGGCCCTCCTTCCGGGCCAACCGTCCTCGCAGGGAAGGCACCCCCACACCGGAACCTAACCCAATCCCAACCTAACCTAACCCAACCTTTTTTTTTTTTTTTGCCTTGGAAAAATCCAGTTGGGGATTCCCCCGCCCAAAGTGAGGGGGCAGGGGAATGGGGGCCCCGACCCAAGGGAGCGGCCGGTATACCCACTAAAACCAACGGGTTGTTTTCCTCTTTCCGCTGAGCCGGGGCCGCGGGCACCATCCGGCCCGGGACCCCGGCGCGACGTGGTCCTCGGCCTTTCTCCGGGTGTTTGGAACCCGAAGTCCTTTTAGGCGCCGTGCCGGAACAAACAGCACGGCGCCCCTCTTGGCCCTTCTTCTGGGCGGTGGCCCCTTTGCCGGCCGCCCCAGGGCCCAGTGTCAGGGGGGCCGCGCGCCCCTTCGGCGCCCTGGCCTTCTTCTGTGACAGGCCAGGCGCCGGCCTCCCCGTCCTTTCCCGCGGCCTCCCTTCCCATTCACGTCCCCGCAGAAAAAAAAGCAAGGACGGCGCCCCCACGACCTTTCCTCAACATCCTGCCACCAGGCAGGAAGCGAAAGGTCGGCCCCACGACACCGCAGCTCCCGGCGTTGCCTCGACCCAGGCTGGGCACCTTTCCCAGCGCGTGTTGGGCCGTCCTTCCAGCACAACGCCACCTTTCCGTGGGCTCCTTACGGGCCACGCGGCACAGGTACCCCCGAAACAGCCGTGTCCGGAGAGAACCTGGGTCGCGCGGAATGTTAGGAAGCGTCCTCTTCTAGCCACCACCTTTAATGCCAGCCCAACACCGACCCCTGTGGAACTCCAACGACAATTCGATGGTCCCGGAAGCCTATCTCGGCAACGGAACCTCGCAGCGACAGGTAGGCCCCGATCACCCTTTTGAGGAGGGAGGCCCTGCAGTATCGAGCGCCTCCCTTTACAGGGTTTCCGGGAGGGTGTTGACGGCCGGGCGATGTCGAGGACACCGCCAAAACCCTCACCCCGGGAACCCTGCGTCAGGGGACCTGACCCGCAGCACCGCGTGGAGGTCGACCGGCCCTTTGCGGGAAGGATACCCGCCAGATTTAACCGACGAGTTTTCCACATCGTCCAACAGCACGATCGGCCTGTGGTGGGCGGAGGGCGAGTCCGCCGGACCCCCTCCTTTTGCCGAGGCCCGGTTCCCCTTCCCCCTTGTGGTATTAAGGTTTGAGCCAGAACAGGCAGGAGAACATCGCCTCACCGGGCTCCAGGGCGTCCCCAGGGCCGGCCGCGCGCGTCCCGGAAATGCCTATCGGGAACCCGGGGCGGTGGTTTGCCTTCTTTTAGAGGGCCCCGAATCCCCCGGCCGACTTCGGCGCTTCCGGGATGGGTCGACCTTATCCGTGCCATTTGGGACCATCGAAGGTGCCGTGGCCCTCCTCGCTGTGGGAATAAAGCCTTCGGCGATCGCGCCAACACCCGGCGTTTAGAGGGAGACGTTTCCCAGGAACAATGGATGGTCGCAAACTTGGACATTGCGTCCCGGAAATTTGTGCCTCCTCCACATCTCAATGTCGGGCGCAGAAACCCCCGACGCACAATTGCCGCCCTTAGCCTCGGTTCAGGCTTGAGGGCCACCGGGGCCCGTCCCTCCCGGCCAGGCCGGTTAAGGGTTTAGGAGGGCGGAGACCCTGAATCGATGTAGCGATGATCCGACAGGGTCTCGACGCCTGCCCACCCTTCCAGTTCTTAATTCGGCGAGCCAGGCGGGGACTGGAACGAACATCAACATCGACCCGCCCTGGGCTCGAACACACGTGTTTCCGAACCCTGTTTAAACCGACAGCCCGGGACCTCCCAGGAGCTTTACTCCTCCAGTGTCCTTTCCCCGCCGTCTGCCGCAGGTAACCCCGCCGGTGATTTGGCACCGGATCCCCCGCGACCAGCACAGGGAAGGGTCCGGAAGGAACATCAGTGACCCCTGGTCAAAGCCTTCGAAGTCGGTGGGAGATCCTAAGGGCGGCTGGAAACAACCACAATTATCTCCCAACAGAAGCCGAAAGCCTGACCTTTTTCACGTCCCTGGATGAGGGACCCCGCGCAGTCCCGCGACCACTGCCGTGAAATGGACAGGTCCCCTGGCCCAGTTATTGCCGGGGAACGGTAATGGTTTCGGGACACACGGCCACTTGAATGACCATCGCCGCCCTTTAAACAAGAGGTCCTGAGCCTTGGGCAGTGGTTCAGATTTTCGCAGGATGCCCATTGGCCATCTTTTATTGGGACGGCCATTTGAGTCCCCCAGCCGAAGGCTGGGCTTGGGGCACCTGGCCGCCCAGGCCTTACTTCCCCTCCGCCCCTTTCGGGTTTGGTGGGTGCAACCGCCTCCCAACGGTGGCCAGTTAAATTAAACTCGCGGCGGCACAGGGGCGCGCGGCCCGCAGTTTTTGAACTGGGTAAATTTACTGGCCCAAGGGTAAGAGGCATCGCGGTCGGAGCCCGTAATGATACCGCTCCGCCACGGCCCCATTTCGAGGCACCGGAAGCAGCGCATCGGACGCGCCCGCGTTTGAACCCTCCGCAGAGCACCACCTGAAGAGGGCGCCCACCACCGATTATTTTGGTGGCCGAATAGGGTTTCACATTACCCACCGGAGACCGGACCGGTCCCGGCGGATTTCTGACCTTCATGACTGGCAGGCCTTTTGCGCCACCGCCCCAGCCAATTTCCGTTTTTTCCATTGAGTCATCCCAGGCCTGAGACGGAAGATCCGCGCACTTTTCGGGCCTGGGTATTTAAATTTTAACCAATCAATCACAAAGCTTTTCAGCCAAATTGGCTGGCCTTCCTTCCGCTGGCGGCCCCGGAACCTGGAGGATCCCCCCCCGTTGCATGGGAGGAAAACGGAAAGGCCTCCGAGCCGATATCCTCCAGTTTGATTTTTTTTGGTATCGGAGGTTTGGAACAATCGGTGACCCCTTTTCAGGCTGCGCCCGGCCGCAGCCTTTGATGGACTCCAGCCGAACGAGCCAGGGGCCCCAATTTCCCGCACCTCCCGGCCGGTTCACTTTAGGCCAAGCGCCAGGCTTGGGTTTTTACGGGCGTCACCAGCGTCCACCCATCCGGGTGGACTGCCCTTGCCGCCGTTGTTGCCATTTCCGTGGCGCTTCCGGAACCCGGCCTGGGTTGGTCCGGGGCCCCCTTTTCCTTTTTCTTTTTTGGGAAGACCGGGGGCCCATCCCTGGTCCGGTCCTTTTTGCCGCTGGGGTAAACCGGCGCCGACGAGTGGGCAGCAGGGGCGGAGGGACAGCAGGGGCAGCAGTTGGCCCCACCACTCCCAAACGTTTAACCCTTTATCGGCGGCCAGCGGTGGAAGGGTTGCTTTCCGGGTGAGGCGGTCCCATATCAATGCGGTGGGCCCGCAACATTGTTTCACCATGTCCACGATGGGCGCCCGGAGTTCCAAACCGAGGCAGTCCCTCAACGTGGACATCGCTTTAGCGGCGGTTCAACCGCCGACCTCCTTTTCCAGGCGGTCTGAGGCGTCGGCACCTTCCTCTTCAGGGCCTCCCCCACCCGAGTTATTAATTTTTGTCGGCCGGGGAGTATTTGCGGATCTCGGCCGACCGGGTAGAGCGGCCCAGCACGTCCACCAACCGTTTTACGGCGGAGGAGACCTTTTTAGGCACGGACGCGGCCCCTTCAGGTTTGCCCCGGATTTTTGGGCAACCCCTGGGAGGATGTTCGATTTTGAGCGCCATCCCCTTGCATCCTCCGGCCGTTTGGGCATCCCCTCCACGGCCTCTAGCCCTACGAGGGTTCCTTCCATTTTCGAGCCCTTTTCCGCACGCCCCTGGCTGCCTTTTGGGCCTTCCTCGTTTTGCCGCAGAACCAGATCGGGGTGGGGTCCCGCTGGCTGCCCGCTATTGGACCGCGATTCGAAAGCTTGCGGTTGGGGCGTTTAAGGAAAACGCCCGCGTTTTCCCCTCATGGAGGAGACGGTGGCCCCTTCTTCCGCCGCCACCACCTTTTTGCGCCGGCTGACTCCTCCCGCCGGAGTGACCACTTTGAGGCCAGCCGTATTCTCGAGTGCCTTTTAAATGGAATTGAGGGAAAAACCCGTTTCTTTATCGGAGAGCCGGCTTCGCCTGGTCCCGCCGCCCCTTCCTTTTCCACTGATCCTTCCCGAAAGACTTTCGGTGTCCGTTTTTTCGCCAATGTCGTCGTTTTTTGTCGATCCCGCTTTGTTTTTGAGTTTATTTTTGATTTATCCAATTAAACCCAAGAATACAGGTTTGGGAAGTCCACCCCTGGGACCATGGAAACCGGAAAACCCTAAAACGCCTGGGAGGGGGCCGGGGCCGCCAATGGCTGGTGTATCGTTCCAGCCGCTCTTTGGAGCACCCGACGCCACGTACCCAAAAGCCGGAGATCAACTTTAAGAGGGTTGTCCTCGGTCCGGCCGGGGCAAGACCCTCAGAATTCCCGCCCGCAGGCCACAGGACGGAACCACGACACCCAACAGGCCGAGAATCGCCGGTGTTTCGGGGGCCATGCAATACACCGAACGAATCACAACTGTCCCTCTCGGGGACTTCCATTCCATACACTTGCTTTTTTGCCCCTTTGGGCCCAATCCCCACACGCACATTATCCTTTTACCTTTCATACCTTTGTTCTTTCATACATTTCCACCCTTGGGAGGCTCTGACGCACCTGCAGGGGGAGGACCGGCCCACATCCCGTGTGTTCACCTTTAACCAGAGGGAACAGGAGCGAGGGTCCGAGGCCCGCCCTCAACAGGGTCCCCCGGGGGCAACCGTTCTCGGAACATCTCCACCCCTTTAACGGAGCAGAGGCACCCGCCTTTTTTGTCCGGCGCCGGCTTAAGCCGGTACCCCCATTACTGGGGGGCGCCCATCCGCAACCTGGGACGCGCCGGATGGGAGAAATCCCCGACAACCCACCCGGAATAACTTTTTTTTTTTTTACCGGTGGGGAAATGCCTGCATAATTTGTCCGGGGAAGAGGCCATTGGACCTGCACCGACTAAAACCACCAAGTTGTTCCTTCCTGACGGGGTGGGTCGAGGAACGTTTTGCACCTCCCGCAACCCTTACCGGCGCTGGCCGCCAAGCGCCCCATCTCGGCCTTTCCACTGTTCTCGCGCGTCGGAACCAAAGGCCCTTCGTCCTGGCCCCCTGAAGTTGGGAAAGACTCCCCGAGTCTGTTACTCAGGGGCCAGGGAGCCGGGAGTTCCCCGAACGCCAAGGGACCCAAACTCCCAGCCCCGGCGGCGGCCTCCGGATGTTAAGCTCCGCCGCTGTTTCCATTTCGGCCGTAGAAGGAGGGAAGACGAGACCCATGCCGAAGTCCCTCCTCCCACGGCCCTCCGCACCGACCAGGATGGTTTAAAACCCACGGAAACACACCTCTTCCCCCGGGACCCACCTTGGTTGCGGAGAGGGAAGGGCCCACACCCACCTCCCGCAACCTGGGTCCCTTCGACCCCTTTCCTGGCGCGGCTCCAAAGCCGGGTTAAAGCCCCGGCCAGCCCTCCCCCCAAACCAGGCCGGCCAGGTTCCTCTTAGCTTCCCCCGGGCCAACCCAGGAAGCCGAGGTACGGACCCCCCGGCTACGACAAAGGGAAACCCGTTCGGGACCGAACCTTTTTTTACCTGGGAATGGGTTTACGATTACCCGTCCCCCAAAGAGGAATGTCGGACCTGCACCGACTAAAACCACCACGTTGTTCCTTCCTGACGTTTTTTAGGGTAAGCAAACCGGCCACCACCGCAACCCCACCGGCGCTGGCCGCCGAAGCAGCCCCATCCGGCCCAGGGCCCTCTGCTTCCCTTGGGGTCGGAACCAGGCGCCCTTCTGTTCTCGGCCCCTGTAGTTAGGGGACCCCCGAGTCCGTTATCAGGAAATGGGAGCCAGGAGTTCCTGACCACGCAAGGAACCAAACCTCCCAGCCCCCAGCGGCGGCCCGGGATGAAGCCCGCCGAAGGCCCTTTCCCGGAAGGAAGGAAAATCGAACCCATGCCAAAGACCCCTCCTCCCACGGCCCCCTCCCACCGCATCCAGGGTATGGGCCCTGCCGGAGTCGGGAGGAAGAAAGGCGGCCGGAAACCGACACCCTCTTCCCCCGACCCACCTTGGGCCAGGGCAGGGCGGGCCGGCACACCCCTTCCCGCAACCCGTCCTTTGGGAACCTCCTTAGGTATCCAAAAGGCGGGGCCCGCCTGCTTGGAGCAAAGCCCCACGGCCGGCCTTTACACCAGGCCGGCCGGTTCCTTAGCTTTCCCCGGCGGACCCGGCCGCAGGTACTGGTTCCCACCCCGCCAAACAGAACCTGTTCGGGGAGGAAACCCGTTGGGACCGAACCTTTTTTTTTTTGGAAAACCAGTTTGAGGGATTCCCCGCCGCCAAAGTGAGGGGCAAGGGGAAAGGGGCCCCGGACCAAGATGGAGCGGCCGGTATACCCACTAAAACCCAAACGGTTGTCCCTTTTCTGCCGGAGCGGGGCCGCGGGCACTGATCCCATTAGCCCGGCGACCCCGGCGCGACGTGGCCCTTCCGGTTCTTCTCTCCGGGGTGTTGGGGAACCTGGAAAAGTCGCTTTGCCCGGCCGTTAACAAACGGCGTTCCTCCAAAGCCCCTTTCTGGGCGGCGGGCACCCTTCCGGGGCCCAGGGGCCCAGTGCTTGCGCGAGCCACCGGCCCCTGGCCTTCTTTCCGGATAGCCGGGGCGCCTCGGCCTCCCTGTCCCTTTCCGCGGCCTCCTTCCGGGCCCAATCACGTTCCCGCAAAAGGGATTTTGGGCCCCACGACCTTTTCGCCTCTAGCATCCTGGGACTACGGCAGGAAGCGAAAGGCCGCCCCACGACACCACCGCAGCCTCGGCGTTGCTCGACCCAGGCCGGGCCACCTCCTTCCAGGCGTGTTGGGTCTCTCTTCGGCAAACGCCACGGGTGGGCACCTTCCGTAGGTTCCTCTTGGCCAAACGCGGGCCAGGACCTCCTTTGAAACAGCCGTTCCCGGAGAGAACCTGGTCGCGCGGAATGTTGGGAGCCGGTCCTCTTTCAGCCACCACCTTTAAAAGGGGGCTTGGTTTTGGTTTGACCCGGGTTGGGGTGCTCCCAGCCGCAGTCCCCAATTCCTGGTATTGCAAGGAGGCAACGTCCCTGGCCGCCCCTTATCTTTTCCCTGGGCCCTAAGCCCCGGGAGACCCCCCCGCGGAAAAAAGAGGTGACGGAGGATTTTCATCCAGGTCCTTGGGGCAATTGACCAACGGCCAACGGGCCGCCCCGCCGGAGATGGTTCCTGGTAGCCCCGAGGCCCGGATCGCCAACACCCTCTGGGCCTTCAAATATTGCCGATTCCCTTTTGAGGGTGGTCGGCCCACACGGGGCCCCGAAGGACCATGGACCCAACTACCCCGGGCGTACAGGCGGGCGACAGGAGCTGCTGGGTCCTCCGGCTTGGGGAGCAGTCTGCCGAAGCCGCCCCTCGCCATTTAGGGTGCGAGGCGCCGCGGGGCAAAAACCTACCGGTTGCCAGGGCCGAAGATATTTCATGGTCGGCTTGACGTCGACGCGGACGGCCGAAACGATGATTGGGGCGTCCGCGGGGCGTTCCCGAGGCCCGCAAAAGAGGGCCCGGATTTTGAAAGGCCACTTAGGTCCAGGCCGGATGCGCCCAATCACTTGAGCGCCGACCCCTGGCAGTGGCGGAATCGAGCCCCCAGTAAATTGGGTGCCTCCGGGGTGACGAGGGTGTCGCCCGGGTAAAAAGTTGACGTCGGATCCCCGATATTGCCGCCACGGCACCCAATGTTCAACGTTCCCTGGGAAGCGGTCCCAACACCGGCCCCGTGGAACTCTTAACGACACCCGATGGTCCGGGCCCTCTGGCAGGTTCAACGTCGATGCGAAGGGTAGGCCCCGATCACCCTTTGGGTAGGGGGCACCCGTGGTATCGGAGGCCCCTTTAGCAGGGGGCCCAGGCAGGTGTGTTGGCGCTTCGAGGCCGGGAGTGACACCGCCAAAACACCCTTCACCCCCTGGGACACCGATCCTGCGTCATCGACCCTGACCCCAGCAAGGGGACGGCTGGACCGGTCCTTTTGCGGGGCTTTCATACTGCCACTCCCAGATTTGGACCCGATTGGCCCAGGTGCTTAAGATGGGGCCGCCCACCCTCTCAAAGAGTTTTCCCACATCGTCCAAAAACACGATCGCCAGGGGAAAGGGGCGAATCCGCAGGACGCCCCTCCTTTGGATGAGGGACGAGTCTGCCTGTCTTCCACCTTGTGGTATTAAGGCTTGAGCCAGAAGGCAGAAAACAACGCCCCTCACTCTGGGCCCAGGCGTCCCCGGCCGGGGTTAACCGCGTCCTGGAATGCCAATCGGGACCCGGGGCGGTGCCGTTTCCCGGGAAGGGCTGCACTGAACCTCCCCGGGCTGACTTGGCCTTGGAACTGGGTCGACCCATCCGTATTTGGAACCATCAAAGGCCCTCCCCGTGGAATAAACCGGCGATAGCCGAACCAACCGCGGGCGCCAGGACCTCGGTGAGCGAAACCAAGGACGAAGTTTCCCTCACCATTTCCAGGGCCGCCCCCACGGATCACCGCCCAGCGCCGCCAAAACCTCCTTCCTAGCCGGCGGCCACCGCCCCACCCACCTTTTGAGAGCCAATCCTTTGCTCCGGGAGCAACCTGGGACGCGCTTTGGGATGGGAGATCTGACAACTCCACACCGGGGGGACCGGAACCCAACCCAACCTAACCTAACCTTAACCTTTTTTTTTTTTTTTTTTACCGGGGAAATGTTTCGCATACCCGTCCTCGCGGGGGCAAAGACGGGAGGTCGGATTTCAAATTGGCTAAAACCACCACGTTTTCCTTCCGATTTTTAAGGGTGGGGCCCAACAAACGTTTATCACCCATCTGCAACCCCACCCGCTGGCCGCCGAAGAAACTCCATCCTTTGGCCTTTACGGGCCATCTGCCTCCTCTCCGCGTCGGAACCAGCGGCCCCTTCGTCTCGGCCCTTAAAGTTAAGGTTCAGACTTGAGTCTGGTTACTTCAGGGCCAATGGGGGGAGTTCCCCACGCGACCAAAACCCCTGCCCCAGCGGCGGCCCGGATGTTGAGCCCGCTGTTAGCTCCATGGGTAGAAAAGGAGAATCGACGACCTTGCTGAATGTCCTCCCACAGCCCTCCACACCGCATAAGGGTACGGCCCCGCTGAGTCGGGAGGATAGGGAGAGGCCTTAGGAATAAGACACCCCTCTTCCCCGGACTCCACCCCGGGGTGAGGGCAGGGTGGCACGTCTTAACCTCCTGCGAACGCCTTCGCACCCTCCTTTAGGCGCATCCAAAGGGGGCTTATTGGAGCCTGGGCTTGAGCACCTCCACGGGTCATTTTAAAACCCAGGCCGGCCAGGGTTCTTTCTTACTTCCCCGGGCTGACCCCAAGCCGAGGTACTGAGCCCCACCCAGACAAAGGAAACCCGTTCGGGGGAACCTTAACCTAACCTAACCTAACCTAACCTAACCCAACAGAAGCTAACCGACCGCGCGGTGAGAGTCACGTTTTTTCTTTTGCGCCCGCAAGTTTAAAACCAGAAAAGTGGTGTGGTCCAAAGATAAAGGTTATACATCGTTGGGTTCGTTGGAACGGCCCCCATCGAACGGTGTAAAGTGCAGTGAAATTGGTGAAGAAATTGGAGAGGGTGATCGAAAAAATTGTTTTTAAACCGTTTCGGCGTTTCCAGCTTTTTTGAGCGAGACCCCATATTTTCCTTGCGGTTCCGGTGCCCAGGGGTGCCTTTCCACCCGCCTGCTGGAATATCAAATTTCTGACCCAAACAGCGGAGAATCGGCAAAACCATCAACCACGTGGCCGTGCACTGAAAACCGGACAAATTAGCGCAACACCAACCACAGCCAGGGTAGCAGTCCGGAGAGGAGCTGGGAGCCGTTTTTGGATCAAAAAGGTGGTGGAACCGATTATAGACATTTTTCAAATAACCTCAAAATTTAGACTAAAATAATTATTTTTAAAAAATTTAAGGATAACCCCATTATTTCTTTTGTTGTATTCGATAGATAAAAGAACTGTATTCTTGTGCAAATTTTTATAATTTTTAAATAATTGGTTAAGCCAAAAACCATCAAAATTATTGAAAATTACGTAATTTTTCAAAAATTTTTTCACTTTTTTCCTTTTTAGTAATTTTAATTTTTATAATTCCATATTGTTATTGATTAGAAATAAATGTTCTGATGTAAGTACATTCTTGATCGGGAACAATACCGGAGATATACTAAAACCAAAATTTGTAAAATTTAAATTTTCAAATTGTCTTTTACCAAAAACTACTTTGGTCTTTTCCTTTATTATTTTTCAATCAATCTGTTCAACGCAATAAAACACCTTAAATTTCACAAAAACTAGACAAAATTTGGTTGACTTAAGCCAAAAACATTAAATACAATCCATATTATACCTTTTAATTACATATTACAAAAACCATGGACCTTAATTGGACCCCAAGTTCAAGAAATACCGCTGAAGCTTCAAAAACCCGGGAATAGCTATAAACAACCAACCAGTCAACATTGCTGGCAGGCCAGCTCCAAAAAAAATATAAACAGATAAGGGGAAGCAAAAAGCATGCCCTCCAAAAGCCAAAATAATCCTTTGCCCAGGAAACATAAAACGAAAATAAAAAGTAGAAGTAAAAAGGGCATTTGCAAACTGGTACCAATTAGTTAAGGATGCCGGGAAAAGATTTTAAAAGGAAAAAAAAAGGTAAAAACACAAGACCCGCCAAAACAAACATTGGAACCAAAGAATGATAAAGGGAAAGTGGAAAGATGAAGGGATGGGTAGAATGACAGAGAAAAGGGAATAGCTTAGAAAAAGATTGAAGAACAAATGAAGACGATGAACGAATTAAAAAGAGGGATGGATGAGCTTAAAAAGAATGGAAGTAAGCAATGAAAGAATTAACGTAGCAAGTGGGGCGGGGCCCCAAAAACGAAAAAGGAAAAGAATTCCAGATCAAGTAGTAATTCTAAGACGAAAAGAGTCCGGGTGGAAGAAGTACTACAACATGTGAGAAAGCCAATTAAGGGAAAAAGGAGGGTCCTTATAGAAGGAAAGAAAAGGCTGAGAACAGGAAAAGTAATTAATGGTGAACAAACCGAAGAGAAAGTGAAGGGAAAGACTGAAAAAGGGGGGAAATTGGTGGTGAACATGCAAACAAGGGACCCGTTTGTCATTCCTTAAGGAGGAGGGTTTAAAATTTGGAGAAAAGAGGTGCTGCGAGCCAAAGAACCAAAACAGAGAAATATTCGACGGATTGGAAGAGAAAGCAACAGGTTGTTGATAAAAGGAAGGCCAGGAAACGCCCTAACAAACCACATTGTAGCCAAAGTCTCCCAGAACTATGGAAAAAGGCTGGTGGAGAGGGGAAGGTCCGGACGACATGCAGAGAGTGCAGGTAAAGCTGGCGTTGGGGCAAACAGGGAAGCAGGGCAAACCATCATCGCAAACCACATAGAAAGCCCAAACCTGAAACCTCGCCCAAACAACCCGGGTTGAAAAAGAACTCGCAACTGATGAGATTGGATAGAAGGAAAAAGGGCCTGGACTTTTTAACTGTTCCGAGTGGGGAAGGGAAAGTCAAAGAAACTACCGGGAGCCAGGGTCTTCCAGGGAAACGGCAAAGAAAGGGCGGGTGAAAGCAGCCAATAATGGTATTAAAACCCAGGTGGCTCCAACTCCCGGCACACCACCAACCAACAATCTGGGGAAGTCGGAGCCAAAAATCTGGAAAACCGTACCGATATCCGCGATTGAACCAGAAACAACAGGGTGACGACCACCGACCACCCAAGCAAGGCGCCCGGAGAGTTCGGCCAAAGCCCCAATAACCGGAAGGGAGTAAACGCGAAAGAGAAAAGGAAAACCGACAAGAGGGAGAAAAATAATGGGCTTTTGTTAGGCCAAAACAACCTCCCCAAATATTTAAACTTAATGGTGACCCACTTTAGACAATAAGAGGTGGGAAAATGCAGAAGGTGATTGAGGTCACCTTCTGTTCCCCTGATTTCCTGGGTGGGAGGACTGGAGGGGGGAAGGGGTCAAGCCCGGGACCACAACCTGCATTGTATTCTAAAGAAGGAGTTAAGAAACGAGAAAAGCTAGCATAACTAAAAGATACAACACCAGGAAAGAAGGGAATTGGCCAGTTTTAATGAAAAGGGGTGACCCAAAAGAAAGAAAAAACCTTAACCCAAAGGTTGGAAAGATTGACATCAAAGAAGGAATTTGAAAACACCATCAAGAATATAATGAGTTGTGATCGAGGTAGTGAGGAGGGGCTTCCAAAAATAAAGTGGTATCCAAATTGAAAATTCCTTGGGTACCCAAGGAATTAGAAGAGAGGTGGGAAAACATTTCCACCCCTTTGAAAGGAACTGTTCGCAGCACCAAACCAAGAAGCAAGTCGTAGGAAGTACCTGGAGAGAAAGATGGGAATAAATGAAAATGGAGGCCGAAAAAGTTTAAAATAAAGAGCTAAGGAGTTTTGGGAAACAGGAGAAAGAAGGAATGGGGGAAAAAAGGAAAAAGAAATGTTACAAGGAGGAAGAGGACGAACTTATCGTTGGGGAGATAAAAAAGCCCCGAGGAGTTCGCAAAGAACTAGCAGAAACTTCTTCCGGAAATGACGACCAAAAAGACACCGACTCCCCGGAAAAGGAGGAAAATAGCTGATGCAATCAACAAAGCGATACTGGGGAACAACAAATCCACCCTTCACTAAGGAAGAACTTTTTAAATGTGGCAAAAGCTTTTAAACCCAAGAAAGAATGGAGGAGATGGAGGCCAGCCGGCATTGTCAGGAGACCCAGAGAACGACCTGGAATTTCACCTTGGGGTCACAAACAGCTGCCCTTAGACTAGGGGGTTTCCTTGCCATCTGGAAAGGAAGGAAGGTGGTGGTGCTGAGAAAGCCCGACAAAGAAATTTATAACCACCCTGGGAAGTCCCTATAGACCAATCGGACCTCCCGGATGGGAAAGTTACTTGAGAAAATGATTGTCGGCTGCCTCAAGTGGGCACCTGGTCTCAGGTTGAGTTTTAACAATGGGGGTTTATACCACAAAGCATTGAAGACCCCTCATGACCTCAAGGGAGACATTAGAGGAAAGGAAACAGAGACATATAACAACGGTGGTCTCCACCTGACAAGGGGAGCCTTTGACAGTGCCAGGGGCCTGCCATTAAGATCGAATTAGCACAACAAAAGTGCCCACCAAATTGAGGAAGGTGCCCGGATGATTATTTCCGGGGAGGAAAGGTCAGATACGCGGGAGAAGAGGGTTATAAATCAAAGGGGTGCAGGGATGATAGGGGTCACCATTTGGGAACTCCTTATTGACCCCTTTGCTCCAAGCTTGGGAAGCTTATTACGCAGGCTTCCGCCGACGACATAGTTTTTAGTTCCTTCAAAGGGTAGACAATAGATAAAAAAAAAGATGGGGAGGATTGACTATGTACAGGAGTGGGGGTCAAAAAACTGAAATTGCAACCTCAAAACAAAAAGCTTGGTTGTGACCCAAAGAGGTTAAAATATGACACCCCAACCCGAGCATGGGAGGACGCCAAACGAAATTGGAAAAAAACAACAAAATTACTGGGCCCACAAATTGACAATAAATAAATTTTAACAATTATCCAATAATTAAAAAAAGAATTGAAATTTTCAAAAAACTTTAATTAGAAAGAAAAATCACCCGGGACTAAAACCCCTTGACACATTAGAATTATTTAATCGTTTATAGAACCAACCGTGACGGGGTAGGGTTTCAAAAGTCCTCTGCAAAATTGAAACCAGAAAACAGTTAAATTTTGTTGCAGAGGGGCTTTTAAAAAATATGCCGCGCATCAGGAACGACGCCCTTAACTCAACACTGCACCTTGGGGAATACTCCCACCTTGATCTGGTAACCAAGAGGCGCCAACACTATATGAAAGCCAAAAGGAAAGGCAAATAGAACGCCTATGGCGGATAGGGAGGCGAGAGGGAGGATCCACTTACACAAAACCAACACCCAAGGGGAAAAATACAATAAATATAAACACCCTTAGAAAGCCAGGAGAAATTAACACCCTCAAGACCAAGACATTAGAAATATACAAGACGGCAGTGGGGCTTGAGGGAGGGATTGGGCCGCGTTTTCTTTTTATGGAAAAGGGCCCAAGCCGAGACCAAAGCCCGTGTGGCCCATTGCAACCATACCAAGCTGAACCTCCTGGCCTCCGGAACGCAACAAAGGTTGAAAAAGAAAAAAGGGACATTCCTTTGAAATTCAGGATTCTAGAGCGGAAATTAGACCCATATGCAATAAGAAAAAAACACCCTTTGCCATTTGCCAAACAAGCAATTACGCCTAATCCAAAAGGAAAAAAGTTCACCTCTACTGGGTAAAAAAGCCGAAAAATGGAAATGAAAGAAGATAAACTTTAAAACAAGCCCAACAAGCAAAAAAAACCCGAATGACTTAGTGTCCGGTCTCATTCATTAAGAGACAAACCGAAAGGAAACCTCAATGAGTGGAACCGGAGATATGTCGAGGGAAACCCAGGCATCCGGCACAAAACCTTTCAAATTCACCCAAAAAATTCACAAACACCAGATAAGAACATCCACATAAACAGCTTTCACCGGGACGGTGGATTTCGGAGTATCTGAAAGATTTGGATGCAAAGAGAAACCCAAATGTGCATCTGTGACCCGGAAACCAACGAAACAGTAATACACTTGATAACAGACTGCCCAGTTCAAATTGGTAGAATGAAACAACTTTGAAGTAAAATTTGGTACCCAAAAAAAATAGACAACTTTAAATAATTTAATATGCCAAAAGAAATAAAAAAGAATTTAGGATTATTGTGTGAATATAATTGAGATGCAATAATAGAAAATAAAAATAAAAGTGTATATTTGCTTACTTTAGAAATAAACAAAGAGAAATCGCAAATTTTTCATAAATATTGTTTTTTAGTTATTAAGATTGTGTTTTGTAATTTAAAAAAAAAAAAAAAAAAAAGGTTTTTATTTGGTTATATATTAAAATGAGGTAAAAATTATAGAATTGTAAAATTAAGGATTAATAAGAAACAAATTTATTAACCAATAATTTAAACCTATGCAACCTGTTTTGTCTACTAACCAATGGGGTACGCCCAAAACCGTTATTACTTGGAATATCTGTATTATATATTTATGTCAAAAGTATGTAAAACATTAAATGTAAAAAATGAAGCAATTATAAATGACCAATGTAAAAGAGAAAACAAAAATTGTAAAAAAACCAAAATAAGTAAACAATCAATGAAATACTTAAAAAATTAAAAGAACATAAAGATAAAAGAGTTTTTTCCTTAAAGACTCGCCAGGGGCTAATTAAAAAAAAATAACCTAACCTTTTTTACCGGGGGAAATGCCACGCATACCCGTCCTCGCGGGGCAAAGACGGGTTGCGTCGGACCTGCACCCGACTAAAACCACCACGTTGTTCCTTCCGACGGAGGGTGGGGGGCCGGAAACGTTTTTGGACCATCTGCAACCCCACCAGGTGGCCGAAGCAGCCCCCATCTCGGGCCGTTGGCCATCTGGCTCCCTCTGGGCGCGTCGGAACCGGGCCCCCTCCGGCCTCCTGTGTTCGGTAACAGATTCCCCTGTTACTTTGGGGGCCGTGGGAGCCAGGAGCCCCGACCACGCAAGGGACCAACCTCCCAGCCCCCGGCGGCGGCTCAGATGTTATGCCCACCGCCGCCTTCCATTTCGGCCGCAGAAGGAGGGAGATCAATGGCACCATGCCGAATGTTCCCCCACGGCCCCCTCCACACCTTAAACAAGGGTGGGCCCCCGGAGTCGGGAGGATAGGGGAGAGGGCCACGAAAATGGACTCCTCTTCCCCCCGGATCCAACCCCTTTGGAGGGACAGGAAAGGGGCACCCCACCCTGCGACCCGTCCCCGACCCTCCAAAGGCGCATCCAAAGGGGCTTTGGCCCGCTTGGAGCCTCCAACGGCCGGCCCCACCCCAAAGGCCGGCCAGGGCCTTCTTAGCTTCCCTTGGCTGACCCAAGCTGCAGGGTACTGGAGCCCCCACCGCCACGAAAAGCGGAACCCGTTTGGGGGAAACCCAACCTAACCTAACCCAACCTTTTTTTTACCGGGGAAATGCCAGCAACCCGTCCCTTTGGGGGCAGAGGGCTATGTCGGACCTGCAACCGACCAAAAACCCCACGTTGTTCCTCCCCTGAAAGGGTGGGGGTCACAGGGTTTACCATCCGAACCCCACCAGCGCTGGGCCGAAGAGTTCTTATCCTCGGCCTTAGGCCATCTTGCCTCTTCCCGGGCGCGTTTCGGAAACCAGGCGCCCTTCGTCTCGGCCCCCAGGTTTGGAACAGATTCTGAATCTGTTAGTCGGGCCATGGGAGCCAGGAGTTCCCTGACCACGGGGACCAAACCTCCCAGCCCCGCGGCCGGCTCGGATGTTCGCCCGCCGAGTTTATTTCGGGCCGCAGAAGGAGGGAGATCGACGAACCATGCCGAACCCCTCCCAGGTCTTCCACACCGCATCAGCGGTGGTTCGCCGGAGTCCGTGGAGGATAGGGAGAGCGGGCCTGGAATACCGACACTCCTTCTTCCCCGCGATCACCCGGTTGGGAGGGACAGGAAGGGGGCACGCCCACCTCCGCAACCCGTCCTCGCATTCCTCCGAAGGTGCATCCAAAGCGGGCTTTCCAGCCCGCCGGAGAGCCTTCCCTCCACGGCCGGCCTTACCTGGCCGGGCCAAGGTTCCTTTCTTAGCTTCCCGGCGGCTGACCCGTTGCAGGGTTTCGAGCCCCACCGCCAGACAAAGGAGAACCTGTTCGGGGTTTTTTTTTTTTTTTTTGCCTTAAAAACTAGTTTGGATTCCCCGCCGGAGGGGGGAGTGGTTGGGTCCCTGGACCAAGATGGAGCGGCTGGAAATTTCCCAAAACCAACGGTTGTTCCTTTCGGGTCGTTGAGCCGGGGCCGCGGGCATATCACAGTTCTTCGGCGACCCTGGGGCGCGACGTGGGCCCTTCCGGTTTTTCTCTCCGGGGTTGGGACACCTGAAAAATGCTTTTGGGCGCCGTGCCGGGAAAAACAGCACGGCGCCCTCTTTCTTCTCTGGGCGGCCCCTTGCCGGGCCGCCCAGGGCCCGGCGTCGGGAAGGTTGCGCGCGTACGCCACCTTCGGCGCCCCGGCCCTTCTTCTGCGGATGCCAGGGCGCCTCGGCCCCCCTGTCCCTTTCCGCGGCCCTCCTTGGGCCATCACGTCCCCGCAAAAAGTAAGGACGGCCCCCCACGACCTTCGTTTCTAGCCCATCCCGTCCACAGCAGGAAGCCAAAGTCCGTGCCCCACGACACTACGAGCTCGGCGTTTGCCGACCCAGGCTTGGGCACCTTCCAGGCGGTTTTGGGCCTCTTCGGACAACGCCCGGCAGGGTCCCTGTAGGCTCCCTTTACTTGGCCCGCGGCACAGGTACCTCCCAAACCGCCCCTGAGAGAACCTGGGGTCGCGCGGAATGTTAGGGAGCCGGTCCCTTTCTAGCCACCCCCTTTAGAACGGG
Source organism: Lamproptera curius (assembly GCA_029286875.1). NCBI lineage: Eukaryota > Metazoa > Arthropoda > Insecta > Lepidoptera > Papilionidae > Lamproptera > Lamproptera curius. The sequence goes on along the minus strand of JAGSMT010000572.1, from coordinate 24,697 downwards.
GCGGTTGGTTTTAGTTTGAACGGCCGGGCTGGGGTGCTCCAGCCACTCCCCACTCCGTATTGCAAGGGAGCGAATTCATCCTCTGCGCCCCTTTCCCTTCTGGGGCTCTTCAGCCCTGGAGACTCGCCTTCCTCGGGGCCGGAGGACGCGGAGGATTTCTGGTCTAGGTCCCGGGGCAAGGAGCCAGCCATCAGGCACGCCGTTCGCCAGAGATGGTCCGAAGGCCCGGGTAACCCGGATCGCCAACAACCCTGGGTCCTCCTTAGTACTGCTGCCTCCTTTTGGAGGGTGTCGGCCCCACGGGTGCCCCTTTCGGACCATGGACCCAACACCCCGGGTACAGGCGGCGGACAGGAGGGGTCCTCCGGATTGGGGAGCAGTCTGGGATTGCCGCTGCCTCGCCACCCAGGGCGCCGAGGCGCCCTGGGGCAAACCATGGCGGTTCCAGGACCAGGCCGAGATAATTTAACGCCGGTTTGACGTCACGCGGACCCGCAACAAGGTCGTCCGGCAGGGGGCGTCCCGAGGCCCGGTGTTAAAGGGCCCCGGATTTTTCAAGCGCCACCTTATCCCAAGCCGCCGGATGCGCCCAATCACTTGAGGGACCCCGGTGGGGAAATCGCAGCCCCGGAAAATTGACGGGCGGGACGAGGGTGCGTCCGCGTAACAAGTGACGTCGACAATTTGATAATTGCCGCCCGTAGCACCCAGTTTGAAACCAACGTTCCACAGAAGCGGTCCCCAACACCGACCCCTGTGGAATTACGACACCCGATGGTCCGGAGCCCATCTCGGCAAGGGAATTGAACGTCGAGCGACAGGTAGGCCCCGATCACCCTTTTTGCAAGGGAGGACCCCGGGTATCGGAGGCCTTTATGCAGGCCCAGGAGGGGTTTAAAACGTGCTGGCGATTGAGTGACACCCGCCAAAACACCTCACCCCGAAAGACACCGTATCCCGCCAGACCCGACCCGTTGCCCGCGTGGGATTTTTCGACCGGGCCCTTTTGCAAGCCAAATGCCACCCGCCAGGATTTGGAACCGACGTGTTCCAGGTGTTGGAGATGGGCCCGATTCTTCAAAGAAGTTTTCCCACTCCAACAGCACGATCGGCCTGTAGGCGGGGAGGGCGAGTCCGCCGGACGCCCCTCCTTGGATGAGGAAGAAACCGCCTGTTCTTCCACCCTTGGTAAAGGCTTGAGCCAGAAGGGCAGAGAAACCGTCCTCACCTGGGCTCCAGGGCGTCCCCTTTAGGCCAGCGGTTAAAGGGCGTTCCCAATGCCATTGACCGGGTGTTTCCCCTCATTTTAAAATAAACCCCCCGGGCTGACTTGGCGCCCGGGACTGGGTCGACCCAATCCGGCCATTTGGGACCATCGAAGGTGCCGTGCCTCGCCGGGGGAAAAGCCTCGGCGATCCGCCGCCACCATCTGGGCGCTTGATTTCGGTGAGTGGGGGGCCCAAGGACGGCCTGTTCATTACCATTTTGTAGGGCCGCCCCACGGTCACCGTCCAGCGCCGCCAAATTTCCTCTAGCCGCGGCGATCGCCTCGGTTATTCCCACTTTGAGAGCCATCCCTTTGCTGCCGGAAGCATTCCAGGGCCGGGCCCTGCGCCGTCCCCGGACAACGTGGGGTAAAGGCCGCGCCGCGATGGCTTCCACGCATCGCGGCGATTTCGGATTCCACCAGACCCGGCGTTTAGAGGGGGAGACGTTTGGCCCGGGACATCGACGGTCGGCACACTTGCGACTTTGCGTCCCGGAGCCATTTGGCCCTCCCACCGACAAAAGGGGAAAACGACGCACCATTGCCGCCTCCTTCAGAGCCCGGTCCAGGGCCCGGAGGCGCCACCGGGGCCGTCCCTGGTCCGGCCAGGGTTTATAGGCAGGAGGGCGGAGAAGAATCGGAATAACGATGATCCGACAGGGTCTCGACGCCCGGTTTCAACACCTTCCAGCTCCTGTATTCGGCGAGCCAGGCGGCCAGCGAAAGATACATCAATTATCGACCTGCCTTGGCCCGAACACATGTGTTACTGAACCCCTGTTTAAGACTGACAGCTCGACCTCCAGGAGCCACTCCTCCAGTGTCCTTCCCCTGCGCGTCTGCTGCAGGTGAACCCTGCCGGTGATTTATGCTGGAGATCCCCGCGGACCAGCGACAGGAAGGGTCCGTAAGAACGGATCATCAGGTGACCCAGTCGGTCTTTAGGTAGTCTCGAAGTCGGCGAGAGATCTGTTGGGAGAAAAGCATGTTGAACGACAACAATATCTCCCCAACAGGAGCGCCGACGTAGCCTGACCTTTCTTCACATCCTCGGTTGAGGGGACCCGGCAGTGTCCCACAGACCACCGCCGCAGGTAAAGTCGGACAGGTCCCGGCTCCAGTTATTGCTGGGGAACGTAATACGGTTCCGACACTATTGGCCACTTCGACCGACCACCGCGCCATGCTCTGAAACAACAGATCCTGAGCTCCGCGCAGGTTCGATTTGTCTGCAGGATGCTCAGCGTGGCCATCTTTATTGATGGCCATTTGAGTCCCCAGCCGAAGCGTTGGCTTCAAGGCCTGGCCCAAGCCCAGGGTTCACCTTGTTCCGCCGCCTTATCGGGTTTGGTGCGGTACGCACTTCAACTTGTGGCCAGCCGGTTTGCTAGCCGCGGCGCACAGGATGGCGGCGCGGCCTCGCAGCTCTGCCTGTGGCCCAGCTGGGTCATTAGCGGTACAGGCACTGTTGCGGTCGACGCCCGTATGACACTGCCTGCCACGCCCTATTTCGAGGCACCGGAAGCAGCGCATCGGACGCGCCGCAAGCAGTTTCACCTGCACCGGAACACCACCCGGATCAGGAGCCCACCATCGATGATTTTTTTGGTGGCTGCTACAGGGCAGCGGCACCACCACTCCGCCGAGATCCGTCCTGGTCTGGGCGTGATATTCCACTATGGAGGTGACCGCGCCGCCTTTGCGCGCCACCGCCTCAGCCACCCTCCGGTTCTTTCTCATCGAATCATCCAGGCCTGGAGATGCGAAGATCCGCGTACTTTTTCGCTTTCCTCTGGAGTATTGTGGTTGATTTCCTGGGGCCAGCACTGGCGAAGTCAGCCACCATATTTTCTCCTGCTATGGCCCTGAACCTGAGGATCCGCCCCGTTATTGCATGGCGGGAATGGAGGTTATCACGCCGATATCCCAGTTTGCATTTTTTGGCATCTTGGAGGATGTCGGCATACGTGACCCTTTTCTCGCAGCGCCCGGCTGCAGCTTGACTACCAGCCGACGAGCTTAGTAACCTTTTTTACCGTGGGGAATTTACGCATACCCGTCTGCAAGAAGACGGGTTATGTCGACCTGCACCGACTCAAAAACTACCACGTTGTTCCTTCCGGCGTTTTTAGGGGTCACAGGAACGTTTTGGCACCTGCAACCCCACTGGCGTCATCGCCGAAGCAGCCCTTATCCTACCCATACATCTGCTCTCGGGCGCGTCGGAACTAGCGCCCTCGTCCCGGCCCTGGTTAGGCAACAGACTCCCCTGAGTCTGTTACTCAGGGGGCCATGGGAAGCCAGGGAGTTCCTGACCACGCAAGGACTAAACTCCCAGCCCCAGCGGTGGCCTGATGAAAGTCTGCTGCTAGTTTTACTTCCTGGCTGCAGAAGGAGAAGAGATCGACGACCCATGCTGAATGTCCCTCCCCACGGCCCCTCCACACCCTGCATCAGTGGATGGAACGCTGAGTCGCAGTGGAGGATAGGGAGAGTTACCACGGGTCACTGACACCCTCTTCCCTGCGACTCCACCTGGTTGCGAGAGAGAAGGGCGGCACACTCCACTCCTGCAACCCACAGTCCTCGTAATTCCTCCTTTATGCGCATCCAAAGCGGGCTTATTGAGCCCGTTTGAGCAGCTCTCCACGGCCGGCCTTACACCTCAGGCCGGCCAGGTTCTTTCTTAGCTTCCCGCGGCTGACCCAAGCCGCAGGTACCGAGCCCCACCGCTGACAAAGAGAACCTGTTCGGGGGGTAACCTAATCCCAACCCAACCTAACCTAACCTAACTCTTTTTTTTTTTTTTTTTTTTCGCTGAGAAACCTTATAGGTGCCCGGGGCGGGGAATGCTCCGGGTATGGGAGTCCTTAGTATGTACTAGGGCTAGACAGAGCTCCAAGGTTACCCAATGAAAACCCAGCGGTGCTCCTCACATCTGCCATCGACGAAGCCACGGGCACGATGAACCCACCGCGACCTGCCAGCGGTTGTCTGCGGGATGTGCAGATCCTTTGTCGGGCGCAGAGCGCCCCCAGGCCGAAAGCCGGCCTGCCGAGTTAACGTGTCACGATGCGGCGAGCACTCTGCCTGCGACCTCTCACCAGTGTAATGGGCAGCGTGGCGCCCCCACGCCACCGCCCTGAGCTCCCCATCTAAAAGTGAGCATCACTGCTGTTACGACGTCTGCGCCTTGGTCTCCTTCTCAGTCGAGCGCCCCGCCTCCTGCGTCACCCTGGTGGACATACTCTCTGCAAATTCCTCTACTGCCTTCCACCTTTCTTTTCTGCTGGCCTGCCATGTGGCTTGATTAATATTGGCACCCACCTCAGAACACCGGCCGGATGGCCTGTGCACCAGGCTCGCGCTGCATCGTGGCCTGCCAGCTGCCCTCCCATTGCCCAGTGCCCCGTCCCTCGCTCGTCTCTTCAACCGGACGGATCTCTTCAGGTAATGGCGGTCAGAAATGTGCGCTAGAATCCGTCGGCGAGCGCCTCAAATCCAGGTCCCAAGCACGGCTCCAGCGAGAGGCATGCCAGTGTCCCTGGAGACGGTCTGATAGCCGCGCACCGCCCATGTTGCCATCATCCTCTGCAGCCTACTGAGGGCGAGCTGATTTGGGCGACAGGTCTGCAATCTAGATCAAGGCGCGCCGTACATGGACATTGATTGTATTATGCCCATGTACAAGCCTGCACAGTGAGGCCTGGGCCCCCAGATGGGGAGGGCCAGGGCCCTGCGGCCTTTGTGACCTTCACGGAGAGATTTATGAAGTGTTCCACGAATGACCAACGGCCGTCGAGGACGAGTCCAGGTATGTCATCGCTTGCGGACAGGATCCTCGTCCCCCACAACGACTTCCATCTCGAGACGGCACGTTTCTCGGCCCGTGAAAGCCAGGGCCTCGGTTTTTCCAGGCCACGGTGAGGTCGCACCCGCGCGGAGATGCGCGGACCATTTCAGTGACCGTCACGTAGCGAGGATGGTTGTACCGCGGTGCGTCTTTCCGCGGCATATAATACCGTGTCGTCTGCGTAGCACACGACCACTCCACGCAGTAAGTTGGCGCCGCGGAGCACTGGGTCGGCGCTCATGTTCCATAGGTCGGCCCTAGGGCCGATCCGCGGGACGCCACAAACAACTTTCTTTGGTCTCCCAGGCCTCCTGCAATGGGTATAATACGGCGCGCTCTGAGAGGAAGCGGTTTAGCGTGCTGCGAGGTACCGCGCATGGCGTCTGAGGCCGTCTCCGATGGTCGTCCAGGCAGGGAGTTGAAGGCGTTCGATATGTCCAACGACACAGCGCAATTACCCCACCCCTGGGCCACTCTCTCTGTGGTGTCCCCAGATGTGGGCGACGTCTCTGACGTTGAACGACCTGAGCGAAATCTGCATGATTCTCGCCCAGGTTCGGACCGACGTTGTCCAGGTGTTGACGAGTCGCGCCGCCACTATGCGCTTCCTGAAGATCTTGCAAAATCCTCGTCAAGCAGCACGATGGGGCGATGACGACGGTCAGTCTGGGCTCTGCCCTTCCGCGCAGCAGCACCAGCTCCACACTTCCACAGCCGCGGGCACTGGGACCCTGGACCAGGCAGTTGGTCAAAAACGGAAGAGTACCGTGGCTCCATCTCCTCCATCGCGAGGATCCAGGCGCCCTGGGTATACCGTCAGGGGCCTGTGCCGTATTTTTTTGAGGCCCATTTGTGGACCACCGCAAGTTCCGTAGGCAGGGTGGCAGTCCTCCTCGGTCATCATCTTGAGTGCTTCCTCCCGGTGAGCCATGGTCGTTGACGGTGGACCCTAGATGGAAAGAGGGTCGATGACTCTTGTCTGAGATCCGGGTTGAGGCACTGGGTGATTGGCGGGGCGGTTGGGCGCAGTTTTCGTTGCACCCATTTATAGGGGCTTGCCCCAGGGATCTTCCAGCGTCTGCAACCATTCCCGCTACGTTTGTCTTGGCCTTCGAAATAGATCGTTAGCAGGCGACGGGCCGTTTCAGTATTCTTCGTAGATGCGTCCCAGCCGTTGTCCTTGTGCGTCGACGTCGATACCCTTGTAGCGGCGACGGGCCGTGCACACTTGCTGCAGGTGGTGCAGTTCGGGCGCCACCAATATGTTTGACGTCGAGGCTAAGTGTCCCGCCCGCGGCATCGAAGCATCGCAACGCCGTGCATGTATTCTCCCAGCCATTCTGGGCGCACTATCCACGTCGTCGGAGCAGAGGCGCCCAAGATGCGACGACGGCGGCCTCTCTTTGGAGGAGGTCGTTATCCAGGCGGTTCAGGATTCATCTCGGGCCGCCACCCAGTGGCTATAGTGGCCCTGGGATTCGTCGTGGTCAGCAGAGACAAGCCAAATGATGTATCTGCAGGTCCGAGAGGGTCTCCGTTCCTTCCTTGAACCCAGTTAGGTTGGTAGTGCGGCGATCAAAAGCCGATTGATAAAGGTCAGGTCGACTATTGACTCGCCGTTTCGCTGGACGGTGCTGGCCGCGCCTCGATTGGACCAGCGCTGATTGAAGACGCCATCCACTCCTCCACCGCGCGGGCCTCTTGCGTCCGTGGACGGGACACACCCCATAGCGCCGACTTTTGCTGAAGTCCTGGCGACGATCACAGGCGACGTCGCGCCACCGATGACGGCTGGGCCGCCGCACGAGAAAGTTTCGAAGTCGGCCAGTGCTTGCTGGGAGAGAAGCAAACCCCACCACGGTGAGGGCCCCTAGTTGGCAGCCACGTAGCCTCTGGCCTTGTCATGCCTTCTAGATGGAGGAACGATCCTGGGGCCGAAGAGCAGGGCGACAGATGAGTCGACGTCACCTAACGAAGTTGCACCTCGATGGGATGCGGCATGGTCTGAAACGATAGTAATGTCGTTGGACCACTGCGCTGCGGGTTTGCTGTAGGTCTTGGAGCCCGAGCGCAGTGGTTCGTTACCCGGCAATTCGTAAGTCGCCGTTATTAAGCTTCCATTGGTACCGCTCCAGCGCGTCAGGGCCCGCCTTTAGATGTTGTGGCGGGCTTCGTGGCACCTTGCCTTCTTAGCCAGCCCTCTTTGGTGCTGGTCGTCGCAGCTTCCACGCTACCAACACTGTGGTCCGCCGGCTTCCCTTCGTTGCGCAGAGCGCGCAGTGTGGCGCGTTGGAGCAGGTAGCGGAGAGTGTCCCGGTAGGCCGCAGACGGAAACAGATCCGCCGCGGTCGTCCTCGCTGTGTCGCACTTGTGACCCGGCGTACAGGCGGCGACAGGAGCTGCTGGGTCCTCCGGTGTTGGGGAGCAGTCTGTCGAGAGCCGCCTGCCACTCTAGGGCGAGGCGCTCAAAGCGCGCAAACTTCCATCGGCGGTCTAGGACCAGGCTGAGATATTTCCTGCCGAGCGACGTCGACGCGGACGCCGTAAACGGATGATATGGGCGTCCGGCAGGTGGCGTCTCCGAGCCTGCAAGCAAAGGCCCCCGGATTTTGAGCGCCACCTCTAGTTCTAGCTGCCGGATGCCCAATCACTTGAGCGATTCCCGCAGTGGCGAGAATCGTAGCCTCAGTGAAAAATTGCGCCACGGGCGGTGACGAGGGTGTCGTCCGCGTAACAAGTGACGTCGACCCTCGGATGTTGCCGCCATCAGCACCTAATCAAACCTACGTTCCGTTGGGTAGTTCAACACCGACCTCCCTGTGGAACTCTGACGACACCTCCGATGGTCCGGAGCCCATTCGGCACGGGAACTCGACACGTCGATGCGACAGGTAGGCCCCGATCACCCTTGCAGGTAGGGAGGCACCCCGTGGTATCGAGCGCCTCTTGCGTAGGCCCAGGGAGGGTGGTTAATGCGTTGGCGATGCCGGAGTGACAACGCCAAAACACCTCACCCCGACACCGTATCCTGCGTCAGGACCTGACCCGCAGCACCGCGTGGACGGTCGACCGCCTTTTGCGGAAGCCATACCGCCACCCACAGATTTGGACCGACGTGGTGCTCCAGGTGCTGGACGATGCACGCCATGATCTCCGTTGAAGAGTTTTCCATCGTCCAACAGCACGATCGGCCTGTAGGCGGAGGGGCGAGTCCGCCGGACGCCCCCTCCTTGACGAGGACGAGCCTGTTTTGCCTTCACCTCTGTGGCATTAAGGTTTGTTTACCAGGCAGAAACATCATCCTCACCTGGCCCAGGAAGCGTCCCCTAGGGCCAGCGCCAGCGCGTCCCGGAACGCCATCGGGACCCGGGGCGGTGCAGCCTGTTCTCATTTTTAGCTGGCTGCACTGAACTCTCCTGGCTGACTTCAAGCTCCTGGGCCTGCTGTCTGGGGCCCTTTTTCTTCCCCTTCTTGGCCTTCCTTTTGGGAAGAGACTTGTAAATTTTATCCTTCGCGTCAGTCCTTTTGCTGCCATGGCCACCGGCGCTGCACGTAGCGTGGGGCAGCAGGGCAGCAGGGGCAGCTGGGAAACAGGGGCAGTAGGGCAGCAGCAGGCCTCACCACTGCTGCAGAAATGTCAGCCGCCCGATCGGCGGCCAGCGGATAGACGAAGCCGCTTCTCCGGCAGTAGGCGGTCAGTTGATACGCAGGGCCTGAAGCATAGTCTACCCATGTCCACGATGAGGCGCTGCAGTATTTGCTCAACTCAAGCAGCAGTCCCTCAGCGTGGACATTTCTTCAAAGTGGCCCTTAACTGCCGGTTTTCGACTTCAGAGGCCGCAGACGCCGCACCTCCTCCTCGAGAGCCTCTACCTTCTACCAACGTTTTTTTTTGTGAGCCGAGTACTCTCCGTATCTCGGCCGACTGGGTGAGCGACTGACAATGTCCACCGACCGTTTCCATTGGCGGAGGAGCATGGCGGGTACGCACGTAGCGCCTTTCAGGTTGCCGGATCTTTATAACCCGGAGATGATGCCTGATTTCTGAGCGCCATCCCTTTGGCATCCTCCGCCGTTAAGGCATCCTCCTCCACGGCCCTTGCTCTCCCGAGCGGCTCGACATTTTCGAGCGTGCGGTCCATCCGCACGCTCTGGGCCGCCTTCGCCTTCTCGTCTTGACAGCAGGACCAGGTCGGTGGTAAAAGTCCGCGGCCGCCGCTGGCCAGGGACCCGTAGCACCGAACCCAACACGCCGGGGCGGAAGGTTCAGGGTGGGCCGCCAAGCTGGTGTATTGTTCCCAGCCGCCTTGCGAGCACCCGACGCCACGTACCACAACGCTGAGATCAACGGTTTTTAGAGAGGTTGTCTCCTCGGCCGGCCAACGAAGGCAGGACCTCGCACGCCGCAGGCCGCGAGACGGATCCACGACACCCACGACAGGCCGAGATCGCTTCGGTGTTCGGCAGCCGAGTGCAAAACGAACGAATCACACCTGTCTCCTCGGGGACTTCCATTCATCATCTCGCACTTTTCCCTTTGCCCCAATCCCACACGCAATTCATACTTTTGCTCTTCATACTTTTGCTCTTTCATACATCACGCCCGGCGAGGCTCTGACGCACTGCAGGTAGACTGCCTCGCATCCCGTGTTCCCTCTTAACAAAGAGGGGTAAGGAGGAGGGTCTGAGGCCCCAAACAGGCTCACCTCGGGAGCAGCTGCTCGCCACATCTCCACCCTTTAACGGAGCAGAGATGGCACACCCTGTCGTTTTGGTCCGCGCGGCTGAAGCCGGACCTATATCTGGGGCGCCTATCCGCAACCTGACGCGCGGATGGGAGATCTGAAACCCACACCGAAACCCAACTTTTTTTTTTTTTTTGTTTGCCGTTGGAAAATCCAGTTAGATTCCCCCCGCCAAAGTGAGGGGGCAGGGATATGGGGCCCCCGGACCAAGATGGAGCGGCCGGTACCCACTAAAAACCAACGGTTGTCCCTTTCTCATGCGCTGAGCCGGGGCCGGCACTGATCACAAAGGCTTCGGCGACCCTGGCGGACGTGGCCCTCTGGTCTTCTCTCCGGGTGGTTAGACACCCGGAACGTCGCTTTAGGCGCCGTGCCGGAACAAACAGCACGGTCCTCTTGAGCCCTTCTCTGCGGCGGCACCTCTGCCGGTCGCCCAGGGGCTCAGGTCAGGGGGTGCGCGCGTACGCCACTCTTCGCCCCTGGCCTTCTTCGGGATAGCCAGGCGCCTGGCCCCTGTCCCTTTCCCGCGGCTCTTCGGCCATCCGTCTCGCAAAGGAGAGGCCCCACGACCTTTCGCTTCAGCATCCTGCGGACTACGGCAGGGCGAAAGGTCGGCCCCTGACACTACGAGCCTCGGGTTGTCGACCCAGGCTGCACCTTCCAGCGCGTGTTGGGCCGTCTCTTCGGACATACGCCACAGTGGTGGCATTCTCTGTAGGTTTGCGGCCACGCGGAAGGTACCTCCGAAACAGCCTGTCCCGAGAGAACCTGGTCGCGCGGAATGTTTAGGAGCCGTGTCCTCTAGCTACCACTTTAAAACGGGGCGTATGGCTTTATGGTTTGACGGCCGGCGCTGGGTGCTCCAGCCGCAGCTCCCACTCCTGTATTGCAAGGAGCGAATGTCCTGCGCCCTATCTCTTCGGGCTCCTGAAGCCCCGAGATCGCCTCGCGCCAGAAAAGAGTGACGCGGATTTCTGCATCCAGGTCCCAGGGCAAGAGCCAGCCAACAGGCACGCCGCCTCGCGAGATGGTCCGGTAGCCCCGTACGGCCTGGATCGCCAACACCCTCTGGGTTCTTCTCAATATTGCCGCACTCTTTTGAGGGTGTCGACCACGGGTGCCCCTGCACAGACCATGGACCCAACACCCCGGCGGCCAGGCGGCGACAGGAGCTGCTGGTCCTCCGGTATTGGGGAGCAGTCTGCGAGAGCTGCTGCTGCTCTCGTACTTTAGGCGGAGGCGCCTCAAATGGGCGAAACTTCCATGGGGCTCCAACCGGAACCTTTTTTTATTTTTTTTTTTTTTTTTATTTTTTTATTTTTTTATTTTTTTTTTGCCGTTGGAAAATCCAGCTTACGGATTCCCCGCCACCAAAGTGAGGACACGGGAATGTGGGGCCCCGGACCAAGATGGAGCGGCTGGTATACCCACAAAACCAACGGTTGTTCCTTTCTTGCGTCACAGCGAGGCGGGCACTGATAACAGTCTTCGGCGACCCTGGGCGACGTGGGCCTGTCGGTTCTTTCTCCGGGTGTTGGGACACCCGAACGTGCTTAGGCGCGCCGGAACAAACAGCACGAGGCTCCCTCTGAGCCTTCTTTCTGGGCGGGCACCCTTGCCGGCCGCCCAGGGCCAGTCAGGGGGCTGCGCGTACGCCACCTCGGCGCCCTGGCCTTCTTCTGCGGATAGCAGGCGCTCACGGCCTCCCTGTCCCTTTTCCGCGGCCTTCCTGCCATCACGTCCTCGCAGAAGGCACTCCACACCGGAACCAACCTAACCTAACCTAACCTTAACCTAACCTTTTTTGCCGTTGAAAATCCAGTGACGGATTCCCGCCGCCAAAGGAGGGAGGGGATAGGGGCCCCGACCAAGATGGAGCGGGTATACCCACCAAACCAACGGTTGTTCCTTTCTGTCGCTGAGCCGGCGGGCACTGGATCACGTTCGGCGACCGGCGACGGGCCTCGGGCCTTTTCTCCGGGTGTGGGACACCCGAACGCGCTTTAGGGCGCCGGCCGGAACAAAACAGCACGGCGCCCTCTGAGCCCTTCTCTGGGCGGGGGCACCCCTTGCCGGCCGCCCAGCTCAGTGTCAGGGGAAGTGCGCGCGTACGCCACCTTTCGGCGCCCCTGGCCTCTTCTGCGGATAGCCAGCGCTTTGGCCCCGTCCCTTTCTCGCGGCCTCCTTCCGCCACGTCCCGCAGAAAGCGACGGCGCCCCACGACCTCGGCTTCGGGCCATCCTGCGCACTACGGCAGGAAGCGAAAGGTCGGCCCACGACACTACGCAGCTCTCGGCGTTTCGACCCAGGCCGGGCACTCTTCCAGGCGTGTTGGGCCGTCTCTTCAGCACATACGCCTCGGGTGGCACTCTCCGTGGGTTTTACCGGCCAGCGGACAGGGTACCTCCTGAAACAGCCGTTCCTGAGAGAACCTGCGTCGCGCGGAATGTTAGGAGCCGTCCCTTTCTAGCCACCACTAATGCCAGCCCAACACCGACCCTGTGGAATGCACGACACCGATGGTCCGGAGCCCATCTCGGCACGGGAACTCGAACGTCGATGCGACAGGTAGGCCCTGATCACCCTTTGCAGGTAGGAGGACCCGTGGTATCGGAGCGCCTCCTTATGCAGGCCCAGGGGAGGGTTGACGCGTTGGCGATGCCGAGTGACACCGCCAAAACACTCACCCCGACACCGCATCCGGTCAGGGACCCGACCGCAGCACCGCGTGGACGGTCGACCGGCTTCGGAAGCCATACTACCCGCCAGATTTGACCGACGAGTTTTCCCACATCGTCCAACAAAGCACGATTTGGCTCAGGCGGAGGGAAGGAGTTCCATGATCGCCCTCCTTTTGGATGGAGTGACGAGTCTGCCCTGTCTTCTGCACCTCTGTGGTATTATGCCTGAGCCAGACAGGCAGAGAACATCGTCCTCACTCTGGGCTCCAGGGGTCCCCAGGGCTGAAGGCCAGCGCGCGTCCCGGAATGCTATCGACCGGGGCAGCCGTTTCATTTTTTAGCAGGGTCAGCACCGAACTCTCCCGGGCCGATTGGCGCTTCCGGACTACGACCCTTGAATCCGTGCCATTTGGGACCATCGAAGGCGCGTGCGCTCCTCTCGCTGGGAATAAAGCCGGCGATCGCCGCTGGCATCGGCGTTTCTAGAGGGAGATGTTTTGGCCCAGGACATGCGTCGCACACTGCGACATTGCGTCCCGGAGCTTCATTGTGCCTCCTCCACATCTACAGCGTTTCCGGCGTGAAACCCGCTGACTGCACAATTGCCGCCTCCTTCAGTGCCTGGTTCAGGCTTCCGAGGCGCCACCTGGGGCTGCCGTCCTCGGGTCCTGCCAGGCCGGTATAGGCATCTAGAGTGGCGAATTCGGAATCGGATGTAAGTGATATCCGACAGGGTCTCCACGCCCGTCAACACTTTCCAGTTCAGATCGGCGACAGGGCGGGACGAACGATGGCAGATTGTCGATCGATCTGCCCAAGCTCGAAAACACGGTTACCGGAACCCCTGTTTAAGACCGACAGTGCCTGACCTCCAGGAGTTTACCTTCAGTGTCCTTTTCCTCATGCTGTCTGCCGCAGGTGAACCCCAAGCCGGTGATTTGGCATTATGATCCCTGCGACCAGCACAGGGAAGGGTCCGTAAGAACGGGATCAGTGACCCCAGCCGGTCTGTAGCCCTCGAAACAGGGGAGAGACAAGGAGAAAGTGCTTGAAACAACCACAACATTTCCCAACAGAACGCCGACGAAGCCTGACCTTCACGTCCTCGGATGAGGGGACCCCTAAAAGCAGCAGTCCCCAGACCACTGCTGCAGTGCTCTGACAGGTCCTGCCTGTTATTGCTGGGGTGAATGTACTACGTTCCGACACCATATTACCTGACCGACCATCAGTGCCATGCTCTGCGCGGCAGGTCCTGAGTTTCGGCACAGTGGTTCAGATTTGTTCGTATGCCTGCGTGTGCTGCCTTTTATTGGACGCGCTTGAGTCCCTCAGCCGCGCTGGGCTTGGGCAGCACTCTGGTTATTTATAAGCCCAGGCCTTACCTCCTCCGCCTCTTTTCGGGTTTGGTGGCAGGGCCGCACTGCCCAACTTCAGGCTGCCGAGTTTGTTAGGCCGCGGCGCACAGGATGCGCAGCGGCCTGCAGCCTCTGAACTGGCGGCCCAGCTGGCTACAGTGGTAACAGGGTGCACGTTGCGGTCGACGCCCAGCGACACTGCTCCGCCACAAGTCTTGGTTTCAGGCACCGAAGCAGCGCATCGGACGCGCCGTACAGCCTCACTCCGCACTGAGCACCACCCAACCAGGAGGCGCCCACCGTCGATTGTTTTGCGGCCGCCAGGCAGCGCAGGACTATTAACCCGGCAAGGAGACCTGTTCGGTCTGGGCGGATATCTCCGATTTTACGAGGTGACCGGGCATGTTTTTGCGCTACTGCCTCAGCCACCTCCGTTCTGTTCGCGATCATCAGCCTGAATGCGCGAAGATCCGCGCACTTTTTCGGCCTGGATATTAGAAGAGCCGCACAACCAACTACGAAGCAGCCAATTGGTTGGCCTTCTCTGCTGCGCCCAAACCTGGAATCCGCCTCGCCGCATGGCGAAACGGAGTGCCATTGATGATATCCTCCAGTTTTGCGATTTTTCTTGGTATCTTGGAGGATGTCGGCACGTGACCCTTTCAGCCGCGCCCGGTTGCTTGATCACTACAGCCGACGAGCTAGCCTGAGCTTCCGCAACTTCCTTGTTGCCGATGTTACTTTGGGCCAGCGCCAGTTTGCCGCTGGCGCGGTCACCAGCGTCCACCTATCTGTGATCGGCCCTGCCGCTGTTATGCCACTCTGTGTGGCGCTGGCCGCACCCTGCCCGTTGTTCTGGGGCCTTTTCTGGCCTCCTTTGGGGAAGATCGGTAGCCCATCCTTCGGCGTCGCGAAGCCTTTTTGCCGCTGTGGCCACCGGCGCTGCACGCAGCGGGCAGCAGGGCAGTAGGAGAGCAAGGGCGTGAGGCGCAGCAGGTTTCACCACTGCAGTAAACGTCGTAGCCGCCTGGCCTATCGGCGGCCAGCGGTGGTTTGCCGCTTCTGGCAGGAGGCGGTCCACAGTGCCGTTGCGGTGGGCCCTGAACATTAAATACCCAATTACAGTCCATTTAGATGAGGTGCCGCAGTATTTGTCTTCAACATCAGGCCAGCAGTCCCTCAGCGTGGACATCCTCTCGTAGCGGCCCTTAGCTGTCGTGGATTTTCTCTGTTTCAAGAGGCTGCAGACGCTGCACTCCTCCCTCGAGAGCCCTACTCGCCACCAACGCTCTTACGCCGATACTTCCGTATCTCGCCGACCGTGAACGGCTGATAATGTCAATCGACCGTTTTACGGCGAGAGCGAATCTTATGGCACGCATCGCGCCTTCACAGTTGCCGATCTTTATAACCCTGGAGATGTGATGCTCAGATTTCTGAGCGCCATCCTCTTTGCATCCTCCGGCCGTTAAGGCGTCCCTCCACGCAGGCCTTGTTCTCCGGAGCGTCTTTGACTATTCTTCTTCGAGCGTGCGGTCCTTTTCCGCACGTGCTCCACGCCTTTAAGCCTTCTCAGCTTTTGCCAGCAGACCAGATCAGCGGGTAGTCCTGCTGGCCGCCGCTACCGACCGCGATCTTGTGTTGGCGTCTGGGTTACGTTTCAAGAAACGCCTGTACGTCTGTCCTGTAAGTAAAGGGTGGATTATGTGGCTGTTCATCGTCATCCTCTCTGCCGCCAGAAACTTATGCGCCGGCTGTTCTCTTCGCCGAGACTCAGCCTGGAGTGCCGGCTGTGCTGCCCTCCCTTGTGCGCTCCTTGTAAAATTTCAGGGAAATCCCCGCGCCTCACCCATTGGAGCCGGTTCCTCACCTGGTCCGCGCCTCTTGTAACCCGATCCACTGAGTCCGTTTTCTCGCCAAGTCTGGTTTTATTTTTGGGTGCTCTTTCGTCTGGGTTTTGTTTGATTTGTAATTTCCATTGGTGTCCCACGATTAGTAGGTAAAAGATGCCCACCGGCCAGGACCGCTGCAGTACCCTGCAACTCCTACCATGCCTGGGCTTATTATCCTCCAGTATCCTGCGGATACTCCCATATCCTCTTTATACTCCAGCCGCTCTTGGTGAGCACCCTGACGCTACCGCCGCACCACAACGCCGAGATCAACGGTTTTTAGAGAGGTTGTCTCCTCGCGGTCCGGCCATAGAAGGTGGTGACTTCAGCACCGCCGTGGCGTCGCGAGACGATCCATAGACACCCACGACAGGCCGAGATCGCTCGGTGTTCGGCAGCTGGATGCACACACCGAACGAATACACCCGGTTCCCTCGGACTTCCTATCTGCCACATCCGCCTTCCCCTTGGCCCCAATCCCCACACATTCATACCTTTGCTCTTTCATACCTTTGCTCTCTACACAGTCGCTCGGCGAGGCTCTGATGCACCCCGCAGTAGACTGCTCGTATCCTCGTGTTCTCCGCAACAAAGAGGGTTAGGTGAGCGAGGGTCTGAGGCCCGCCACAACAGGCTCACCTCTGAAAGAATGCCCTCGCCACATTCCCGCCCTTTAATGAAGCAGAGACGCAGCACCTTCCTGTCAGCTTTCCGCGCGTTGCCGAGGCCGGTACTCCATATCATCTGTGGGCGCGGCGCCCTATCCGCACCCAGACGCGCCCGATGGAGATCTGACAACCCACACCGAACCCAACCTAACCTAACCTTTTTTTTTTTTTTTTTTTTTGCTTTCCAGGAGAATGCATTTACGCACGAAAGCGGTGGACCCGCCTGATTGGCTCAGACTACCCACTACAAACTCCTGGGATACCACGCTAAGAGACATCGCGGGATTATGCGTGCTGCCGCCACGTGATGTCTCGGTGATTAATGTCCAGCTTGTAAAGAGCTATCCGATATCGGAGTAACTCTTAGCCGAATACCTTTGCAGTCGTTCGCGGAGGTGAGAAGGTGGGTTAGCGGCGCCTTCGTGTATTCCCCACCGCTTGGCATCGATCCAGCGTGGCGGCAGCAGCCTCGTTCCTGCCTGCTATCTCTTTCTGTCGTAATACTTTTTCGCCTTCAAACGTGACAGCCAGCCTCCATATTTTCGCTTTTGCAGCATTGCTCAACTTACCGGTTGGTAAGTCCAAGATTCGACCAATCAGTTGAACCAGTGGGTGTCTCCATAGTCTCTACGCTTGACATTCCACCAGGAGGCGATGCTGTATCGTCCTGGTTATCGCATTCATGACAGGCTGGTGGCCGGTTCTCTGCCCGTTATCCGGTGTAGGTACCCCGAAGCATCCACAATCCGGTAAGGACCTGCACCAGACGGTACGTGGCGGCACGTGTGCTCGGTGCAACCACTGTTTGTGGTGAGGACGAATCGCTTCGGACTGTAGACTTGCTCGCCGCCGGTATTGCCAGCTCCTCCAGCCACTATATTTGGTTGCTTCCTCTTTGTTCGCCAGGAGCCCATGGGCATTTCCTGTGACGGTGGCCTTTTTCCGCATGTTCCGCCAGCAGCTCAACGATGAAATACATATGCCAGGGGTGGGATCTGCAGCCAGGAGGGTTGCTGCCGTCCAGACAATCGTACAGATACCCTCTTTATTGTCCGGACCGCAATGATGCTGTGGGCGTTTTAGCAGTACTTCGTTCCTCTTTGTTTAGTTTCGCCCAGGATGGGGGCCTGCATAGGGCCATGTACTTCTGATGTCGTTTGAGTACAGTCAGGCAGTGCGTTTTAGTCTTCCTCAGACCCGGCAGTAGGCGGTTTAGCGCAGCTGTTGCCTAACAAGTTTGAGCCACCCCGTGAAGCGGTGTTGAAGTTCCACCTGGTTATCCATGATTAGGGCCCAAATATTTCACGGTCCTAACCAAAGTGATCTTACCCATGGGCGAACATGCGCATTACGGGGCAGTTTTCTTGGCCTGTGGAAGGTTAGTGTCGACTTTCCAGGGTGGGAGACCAGTCCCAGTTTGGTGATACGCTGATGGTTGTGTCGCATATTGTCACCTTTAAGAACCTCCTTGATAACTCTTCCCCTGGCTGTGACGAGGGTATCATCCGCGTAGCATAATATGCTGGCCTATTGTGGGAGTGACCAGCAGCAGCCAGTCATACCCATATTCCAAAGTAGGGGCTCACACAGAGCCCTGTGGAACTCCAGTTTGCATCGCACGACGGCAGAGGCCGGCCGGTCCTATGATGATGGATCGATCACGAGATAACTGCCAATGATATTTCAGCAGGTACGGAGGGACCTGAAAATATCGTGTGCTTCCTCGATTGTTTCCATGCGGTAGATCAATAGCTGCATTTTATGTCCAACGAGATTTATAAGTGCTATTACGTCTCCCTTGTCCCACAGCCCTTCGAAGGCTATTCTTGAGTGCTCAGCGTATCGATGGTGGACTCGTCCGCCTTGGCCATACTCGCATCAGACAGGCAGGGTCCAACCCCTTCCAGGTGTTTGCGATGAGATGAGAGCGAGTATTTTCTCGGAATATTCTTCCAATCTCATCCAGTAATACCTAGGCTGAAAGCTGGTGATCGTCAGCGATCGCCCATCCTTCTTCGGAGAGGCAGAGTCTTCCTTTCTTCCATACTTCCGTGAACCGCCCTGGCGCAGGTATTCATCCATCAAATGGCGCCGGTCACCGATGCCCTCCAGTGAAAGGTATAGGACCTGTCCAGGTACACCATCTGGCCGGGCGCCGGTCTTCTCAAACTTCCTCAGGCGCGGATCGCTCTGCCAGCTCGTTATCTGTGACTGGCGCACCTTCATCCATCTGTGTCACCGAGAAAGCCAAGCCATTATAGGAGGCTCGTGACCGGACGATGCCGGAAAAAGTCTACCAACCACTTTGTCAAGGAATGCACGTGAGTCTCAAGGACTGAGCGCTGAGCGTACCTGGTTTTTTTCCGCATAATGGCATATGGGTTCTCAAGGATCCCTACGAACTTCGAGGATCCCTTCACGCTTCGTTCCTTCGCCAGGCCAATCGCGAATTGGAGCCATTTCTTGCATCACGGTAGACAGCCAAACAATTGATCCCTCTAGTGCATCACGATGCTCCTTCCTGGCAGCGTCCCAGGGTACCGCCGCGCCCTGGGCATGACTGTCTGGGAGTTTTCATACTTCCGATGTCCACCAATATACATTGTGCGGCAGCGTGGCCAGCACGCCGTCGGACCTCGGCATGCGCATGCATCGTATAATAGACATATCAGTTCTGATTGCTTTAGCCATTTCTTCAATATCTTCTGTGGCGGGACCAGCGATCCAGCGTCCATAACTGGCTTTGGCTAGGTCGATTTAGTTTTTGAGACTCATCGAGGCAGCTTACTGCCATACCATCCTAGTTGGTGGTGTTAATGAGGATGAGAATTGTAAGGTATTCCATGATCCGACAGTGTTTTACCTCTCCTCCCCATTACTCTCCAGTCCTGATCCGTCCTGTAAATTGCTGCTGCGAGTGTGACATCGACACTGATCCGCCCTTCCACGGACACATGTAAGGGCTGTCCCTTTTTGTTGATAACTGTCGTCCAGATGATCGGACCAATCAACGGTCAGCTGTCCCCGTGCACGGTCACATGGTTACCCCCATTCGTGCCTTTGCGTTCAGGCTCCCGCTGATAATGACAGTAACTCCTTGAACTCCAGCGACGGATTGCCTGTCCCACAGAGTCCAGGAATGGTCTGTATTCCGCATACGTCCGGTTTGGGGAGAAGCATACACCCACGATGACGTACCTTTTCCATTTGTCACCACACATCCCAAGCCCCTCTCTAGCGGGTGGATGGGGTCCAGCAGCGGTCAATTTATTATTGTACTGCCATCGATGCCACTAGCCCAGTTATCCTCTCTATAGGTGAAATGTGCCACGGCTCCTAATCCAATATCCCATTCCGCTAGTGACTGAAGGGTCAGTCCTGGCGCCAGCAGAGTGGGTTGAAGGCCCGGAAGCGAAGGTGTATAGCGGTGCTCAATCATAGTTCCATTGTGTGACGCCATTCCGGCGACCCGGACTCGCCCAATTGAAACCCAAGTTGGCCTTTTATCCCTTTTTGTCGGAAGGAGGGCATGCACCCCGCTGTTTATGCGAAGTGTCCGACGCTTCCCTGCACTGGGCACATACCGCACATTTTGAAAGCCAGCGCAGGAAGCGCACAGCCCTCAGATCCACACCTGGTGCTTACAACCAATTTCTGTCTTCTTCGGATGCAGCTGTCCCAGTTCTGCAGATTTAGCATAACACCTGGCAGCGAAAGCACGCAGGACGTACGCTGGCTGGAACTCATCCGACCAGACGACCGGCCCTTGACTACAGTCCATAATGCGCTGCACTGGACAAACGGCTGTTTGCTACCTCTGTCTCATGACGAACTTTGGCCTTGACTTCATCCATGGATAATTCTCTCTCGTCGTGCCACTGCAGCGGCAATCTTCTCTTGTAGCAGTAGCCTGCCCAACCCGAGATCCTGTATGTCATAAGCTGAGGGCCTGATGACTGGCCAGCCATCTAGGCGTGTCCTTAGCTTCTTGCCGCCAGTATATCAGCCTTCAGGACCCTCTCCGTGCTTGGGAGCTCGAGGATTTCTGGATCCAGTGGCAGTCTTCCGAAATTTGGTGGGATGGGACCCTGATTTCAAGAGATGTCCTGCTCGCTTTTTCAAGTAGTAAAGGTACGTGACACCATCCTCCAACAAGCCCGATTCAGCTACTATTACAGCAGCGCCTCGGGCCGTGTTGTACTCGCTTTTAAGTTTTCGCAGCCGTATCAGCCTCAATGGCCCTTTCCTTTTCACAACTTCAGTCCAGGGAAGTTCCGCAGCTTCCACCTCCACCATTGACCGACAGCTGTTGTATCTGTACCAGGATGGGCAATGCCGGAAACTGGCCTCACCATTTTTGCGCAAACTGTCTTGGCCTCTGGTTTGCAGCCTATTGGTAGACGCATGAGCTTCCGGCAAGGAACTGTCTTCGTGGTGCGCCAATTGTATCGGATGATGGGCTGGTAGCAGATGTTCCTCGGGTTAGCAAAACGCATTGATCATAAGTTGCCCATGCGCCCAGGCACAGAGGTCGAAAGTGATTTGCTCTGTCATATCCGGGCAGGGGCTACAGCCCCGCATGAGCAGGAGTCTTTTTATTGCCACCTCTACTTTTCTGCACGCGACGGTAATGAGCCTCCGCATCCAGTATTCCCACCCTCCTTGCGTAGGCGAGTATTGCCCGCCCTCAGTCGCTCCAGTTTTCGGAGGCGTTTCGGTCAGCCAACGCCTCTATTATTTCTGACAGAGACGCAGCGGGCAATCGTATCTTAACGCCGTCCCTTCCAGATTTTTGTTGCTACTTTGTGACATGAGCACGTGGTACACATGACGCCCCTGCACCAGCTTTGAGTTCCTCCACATTGAGGAGAGAAGACATTTCGCCCCTCCACCCTCGCCCAATGAGCCTCTATGTACGTCTTCAGTATCCTTATCGCAGGTACCGCTCCTCCGGAGAAGTTTCCACTTTGATGGATCTGTTGTTATGCATCGAGCGCGCAGTTTGTTCTGGCAGTTTTGTTCCATCCTGACAGTCAGTTTTGAGCAACGTTTTTCCTCTACCAGCATGCGTTGTCATCCGAGCTTATTCACCATTTGATGAAGCCAACCCGGCCTGCAAAGAAAAATACCACCAACTTACTTACCCAAAGCTTTAACACCGGTCAGAGAGCTGCTTGAGATTACTGCCAACCCATCCTTTTTTTCGCTGGAAAACTAGCTTGAGGATTCTCGCAGTCGCCAAAGTGAGGACACTGGGGATATGGGCCCGACCAAGATGGAGCGGCTGCATACCCACCAAGTCCACAACGGTTGTTCCTTTCTCATGCCGGGTTGCAGCGGGGCCGGCGGGCGCCCGGATTACAGTTCGCGTATCTCGCGCGACGTGGCCCTCTCGGCTCTTCTCTCCAGGTGCTGGGACACCTGAACGCTTTAGGCGCCGCTGAACAAAACAGCCACGGCGCCCCTTGAGCCTTCGCGGCGGCACCTTCCTGCTGGTCGCCCAGGGCCTGAAAACAGGGGAAGGCCAGCGCGTACGCTTGCCCTTCGGCGTTCCGGCCTTCTGCGGATATTGTGCTCGCCGCCTCCCTGTCCTTTCTGCGGCCCTTCCGCTTTCATCACGTCCGCAAAAAGAAGATTGGCGCCCACGATCTTTCGCCTCTAGTATCCCTGCGCACTACGGAAGCGAAAGGTCGTGCCCCACGACACTACGCAGCTTCCGGTGTTGTTCAACCTGCTGGGCACTCTTCAGCGCGTGCTATTGTCTCGGTACATACGCCCGCAGTGGTGGCACTTTCCAGGTTTTCATCATTACGTGCTGCGCGGCTGCGCTCCCGGAAATGTTATGTCCCGGAGAGAACTGGCGTCGCGCGTGGAAACGTTAGGGGAGCCAAGTGTCCTCTTTCTAGCCAGCACTCACAAGAACGGGGCGTATGGTTTACCGACGGCCGGCGCTGGGTGTTCCAGCTGCAGCTCCCACTCCTGTATTGGTAAGGCGCACCTGTCTCATGCCCCCTTATCTCTTCTTGGGGCTGGCTTGAAGCCCCGAGATTCGCTCGCGCCAGAAGAAGAGTGACGCGAGGATTTCTGCATCCAGGTCCTGTGGCAGAGCCAGCTACCAGGCACGCCGCTCACCGGAGATGGTCCGGTAGCCCTGTGGCTTGCCCGCGACCGCCGCCAACACCCTGGGTCCTCCTTAGTACCGCTGTACCTCGAGGGTTCGGCTCATACGGTGCCCCGGCCAGTGACCATGGACCACCGACCCGGCGTGGTTGCAGCATGACAGGAGCTGCTGGTCCCTCCATATTGGGAGCGTCTGCCGAGAGCCGCCGCCGTTCTCGCCACTTTAGGCGCTGAGGCGCCCAAATGGCAAACTCATCGCATATCTAGGACTAGGCCGAGATATTTCATTGTCGATTGCCAACCTAACTCAACCCAACTCTAACCTTAACCTAACCTTTTTTTTTTTTTTTTTTTTTCCGTTAAAAATCCAGCGATGATCCCCGCCGCCAAAGAGGGCGCGGGGATATGTGGGCCCCCACCAAGATGGAGCGGCCGGTATACCCACCAAAACCAACGGTTGTTCCTTTTTCCTTTTGTCCCAAAAGGGGTGGGCACGATCCAGTTCGGCACCCGGGTGACGTGGCCCTGGCCTTTTCCGGTGTTGGGAACCAGGCGTTTAGGCGCCGTGCCGGAACAAAACAGCAGGCGTCCCCTTGGGCCCTTTTCTGGCGGGGCCTCTTGGGCCCAGGGGCCCAGTGTCAGGGGGGCTGCGCCCTGCCACCTCGGCGCCCTGGCCTTCGCGGAAGCCAGGGCGCTCACGGCCCCGTCCCCTTTCCGGGGCCCATCCGGGCCCCACGTCCTCGCAGAAAGGGACGGCGCCCCACGACCCTCGTTTCAGACCTGCGCACCACGGAGGGGTCGGCCCCACACCCGGCAGCTCCCCGGGTTTCTGACCCAGGCGGCACCTTTCCAGCGCGTGCGGGGTCTCTTCGAAGCCACGGGTGGCATCTTAGGTTTCCCTACCACGCGGCCAGGATCTCCCAAAACAGCGTGTCCGAGAGAACCTGGTCGTTGGGAACGTTAGGGAGCAGCCCTCTTTCTACACCATTTAAGAAAAGGGGGGTTTATTGGACGCCGGGTGGGTGCCCAGCCGCAGCTCCCACCCTGATTGCAAGGGAGCGCAACCAAACCCAACCTAACCAACCTTTTTTTTTTTTTTTCCGTGGGGAAATTTTACCAACCCGTCCCGCAAAGGCCGGTCGGACCCCACCGACTAAACCACCCGTTTTCCTTCCGAGGGGTGGGGCCAGGAACGTTTTGCACCACTGCAACCCCACAGCGCCGCCGGCAGCCCATCTCGGCCCCAGGCCATCCCTTTGGGGGCCGGGGAACAGCGGCCCCTTTCGCTGGCCTTTGTTCGGCAAAGATTCTTCCCACACTGAGGGGCCGGGGAGCCGGGACTCTGACCACGAAGGACCAAACCCTAGCCCCCCAGCGGCGGCTCGAAAACAGGCCCGCGAGCTCCATTTCGGCCGTAGAAGGAAAGAGATCGACGACCCAGCCGAATGTCCCCTCCCTCCCCGGCCCTCCACACCTATCAGGGGGGCCCCGCTGAGTCGGGAGGATAGGGAGAGGGCCCGGAAACTGACACCCTTCCCCGCATCACCCCTGGGCGGGGGAAGGAAGGGGGCCGTTCACTTTGCAACCGTCCTCGCACCTAGCAGGATCCAAAGGGGCTTGTTCAGCCCGCTTGGAGAGCCCTCCACGGCCGGCCACACCAGGCGGCCAGGTTCCCTTTTCCCCTTGGGGCTAACCCGGCAGGTACTGAGCCCACCGCCGAAAAAGAACCCTTTGGGGAACTTAAACCAACCTAACCTAACCCCAACCTTAACCAATCCCAAGATTTTAAAACTGCGTTATCGGGTACACGTCTTCAAAATGCGAATTGTTTGAAGAGTCATTTTCTGTTTTAAATATAGTCCTCCGTATGCCATATATGTATGATTGACTGTTCAAAGTTTATTATTTTGGAAATTATCACCTGTACTTTGGAATTTTTACAAGATTCAATCTGTGTTGAAAAATATCCCGATATAATCGTTCATAAATGGAATCCAGAATTTTAAACACGGTTAACGCGGTAGACTGTCTACTCAAACATGCTGATTTGTTTGGATTACGACGCCATTTTAAATAGGCCCCGTTCCCAAATGAAGCATTATTAAATTCCCAG
>JAGSMT010000571.1:0-51029 GCA_029286875.1 Lamproptera curius | reverse complement strand
TATCAGGGAAAGACCTTTTTTAATATAGCCCAAACAATTTGGGCGCTTTTAGTTTTAAAAAACCTAGAAGTGGTATGGTTTGCCTGTGAGGGGACAGGCAAATTCAATATTTGGTATCTATATGAAGCAATTAAAAGGCAACTTTGATAGTGGAATACTCTTCATTTAAAGACATTTCATCAGCTTTAAATGGTTTTAAAAACTAGCAGAAACGGATGGTTTGATTGGTATTTAAAGAATAATGATGGCGAATGGATTTTGGCGGATAATTGGCGCACAGCTAATAATAATTAAGAATTATGTGGTCAATTAAATCTTTTACAACCAATATTAAAATTGCACCTTTAAATTCTCATTAGTAAAACTACCATTCATTTTTCAACAGTTGAACCTTTGGAAAAAATTGCCCAAATTTTATTTTTTCTTCTTGAAAAATTGAATCAATTATCAAATTTGTTTTGCAAATTATCAAGCTGGCCGATCTTGGTTGGCCCCAGCCCTGTTTTGTTTCCTTAATGCGCGCCGTTTTCTTCCCACAAGGCGTTAAATCTTGATAAAGCATTTGCCCACTCCCCTGGGCCCCCTCCCCAAGGGCTAATTTTTAATTCTTTGATTGTAGCTAATCGTCAAGACATCACGGCCCCAGAAAGATGCGTCATTTTCTAAAAGTTTACCGCTTTGCAATTCGCCCAAGACTGCGCGATTTTAATAAACGGCTAAAAAACAACCATTTATCAATGCGCACTTTCCCCCCTATTAGGGTGTCTTGCTGCTTATCACACATTTTTTCAACTGGTCACGCAAGGCTGCCAATTTTGCAAAAGGTGAATCGGGATCGATTGCCTTTGCGGGCTCATTACTGCGAGTTTGGTTAAAATCCCTCGGCTTATTATTACGCCGTTCATTGTTGCGACTATCTTTCCTAAATTCACGCTTTTCGCTAGATCTTTCGTGACCTGATTTATCTTGACGGTTTTTGTCGTGGCCTATCAGAACGCGTATTCGCTTCGCCATTTGCCTCACCCGTTGCAGCTTTAGGTGCGCGGTCAAATTTCTTTTTACCATCATGGCGGTTATTATTGTCGCGCGGCTTATGATTGCGTTGTCTAAAGGGCCCAAACGCCACAACTCATCGCATTTTCAACCTTTCAGCTTCCCTCACCGCACTTTCGCCGGCTCTTTTCAGCTTTGTGGGAGCCCTCCCAAAGGGGTTCCGATTGGAATGCGGCATTTGTTTTCATTCCTTCTGCAAACTTACTTCTCCCCCCTGATAGAATGGGGTGAAGATTTTTTAAGCATCTTCCATATCGGCTGACTTACCCTCGACATCTGGCGGCGTTACAATGTTACGACCATCGGCGCCTTCGGTTTAACCCCTCACGCCATGACAAAGCAGGACGGATAAGATCGGCTAAACGCTCTAAAATTCAACGCGAACCGCGCGTTTACCAAGAATACGGTAAACAGCAAGGCGATAAAACTCTGAATTAAATTCACCGTTAACTTCAATTGAAGTTCTACCTGAGGCCATAGTTTGGATAATATCGCCATAACCGGGTTGGTCTTTAGCATCATTTTTCAAGGCCCAAAACAAATAATCCGGCGGGCTGGTTTGGCGCTGGAATGAAAATTGATACGCCGAAACGCAAAAGGCGGCTAAACGGCGCGGAATCGGGTCAAGCCGGGCATCGTGGTTCGCGCCGTAAAAACCCTTCAACCAATTGAAAAGCAATACCACGGGTAATGCCAATCAACGCATCGGCATTGATAAGATCAAAAAGCGGCTTTAATGCCGTTTCAAAATGGCAACAAACCATTAATCGTATTGCCTTGCCGTTTCCCTTTAATTCTCATCAGCAAGCAAGATTGCGGGCTTTAAAATTCGTCGCCCCACCCTTGCAATCGGTTGACCGACCCAGCGGACAATACCGTCCGATGCCAGCTCAAATCGCCCTTTTGGGCCGGCTTTCGCGTGCATCATATTCAGTGCTAACCTTTTTGCCTGCCGCTCTCACCCTTTAGCATCCTGCCCCGGCGCTTTTCCATGGTGAAAACCCTTCAAATGTCCAACATGGGCCTTCTACTAAAATCCGTTTGCAAATTTCAATCTATCATTGCTTCTCAGCCGTTTCATCAGAACCTTGTTCTGCGTCACAAATCGTTTCTCAACCTCCATCGGCATCAGATATTATCCAATTTGCGTTTTTTCTTGCCAATGTTGCGGATCTCCCAAAATTTGGTCGATGAGACAAAGTCAGGTCCGATCTGTGCAAACGGTGTGATAAAATATCAAATTCGCCATCTGTTAAATTTGCTCCCTGGATCAACATAATTTTTCAACAACCCAAATTTCACCCCTATCACGGAATAATGTGGCAATAATGTGGCATGTTGGCGGGGGCAATCTTACGATAGTCGGGAAGCGCGCAAATATCCCCAAATTGAACATCTTTACGGTCTTTTCTGCGGAAATTTTCTTTTAAAAATAAGTGCGCACTAACAACTGGCACTTAAAAACCGTCAATTGGGGTGGATATCAAGGGGCGGCTAAATTTTCAACCCTAAAATCCTTTAGGCTGCGATTCATAACTAACGGACAAAAAAAACCCCCAATTTCTCAACAGTTCCCTTCCCCGCCGCAACCTGTCACCAAAATCCATCACCAAATGCCGGAGCGCGGCAATTTCCAAGTTCAACGTTTTCCGATTTAAGAAAACCGAAATTTTTGGTTTGGGCAAAAGCAACATGGTAACATCAAGATTGCCCTACCAGCCGTCAATAACAAGATAATCAACATCCCGTTGTAAAAGCTCAACCGCATTGCGGGTGGGCGGCGATAAAATACAACCCGCGCCGCCCGCGTCGGCGGATAAATTCCAATCCAAACTTATCAGCGGTAAAAGCGACGGGGCGGCGGAAGCAACGGTTTTGACCACTATGCTAGCTCGACGCCGTGGTTGAGGCATCTAGCCGCGGCTTTCAAAACGCCGCGCATGGTTAGTGAGCCGAGCAGCAGGGTTTCTTGCCGGCCGCGCAAATGCAAAATTCTATCGGTAAAAATATGGCCGCGCTCTAAATCATTGGCGAGCTGCACCTCATCAAAAGCAACAAAAGCAGAATTGGTGTCACGCGGCATTCCTCAAATAAAACGATAGCCCGGGCTTTAAAGGGGTTGGATTTTCTTCGCCGGTTATCAGCGACACTTTGTCTTTGCCGATTTTTTCGCAAATACGTGTATAGACCTCACGCGCGACAAACCGAAAGCAATAATGCCCTATCATGGGCGACTCCGCTCAATCTAATCGTCTTTCCCTATTTGGCCCCAACCGCGTACGCGAAAAAAACAAAGTCCCCGACGCCAATTTTTGAAAAGGCCGAACAAATAATCCCTTTACAAATAATTTCTTTCGGATCGCTATCAAAATCCCACCCCTTTTGGAAATATCTTTTCAGGCTTTCTGTTATCCCTTGGCAAATGCATTTATTTAAAACATTAAAATTTACATTAACAAAAGTTTAAAATTCTTTACGGTTTAAAATCTTTGCTCAACAATTCTAACAAATTATTCCAAAAAGAATAACTTTTGCCAATAAACTGCACTTTTGACGTTTTTGAAAATTGAAACGGTTTCGGACAAAAAGTCAAACAATGGATTAGGCACTATCTGATCAATCCAGATCAAAATGCGTTTCATTTGTCAATAAAATTGCTGTTTCACTTTATGTTTTAAAACAATAAATAAAACATATAACCAGACTTTATCTATGCTTTTAATATCAATAAGCCTCTACCCAAAAATTGCATAAGCATGCAAGATTTAAGAGAACACCAAACGAAGTGCAATTGATTAAAGAATTAAGCTTTAGGGGTAAGAACTTGACGACCGCGATACATACCTGTTTTAAGATCGATATGATGAGGACGACGCAATTCACCAGAATTCTTGTCTTCAATATAAGTAGGTGTTTTAAGGGCATCAGCTGAACGGCGCATACCGCGCTTTGAAGGTGATGTTTTTCTTTTAGGTACTGCCATGGATCTATGCTCCGAATTCGTTCAAACACATTGAAGCGGGGCCATAAAAGCCTGACTCGCCCAATATTATTCACAAAGTTTGGCTGGCTATACACTGTAATAAGCAATTTGACCAGCAAAAACGTGATTTTTTATAAAAAAACTGCGAAGAAAACCTATATTTTTTACAAATTAAGGTCAAAATGAGTTTATACAGCCAATATATGCACCCGAATTGCGCGCACGTGATTCAAAAATCCGCGCCAGTTCATTCATGCTATGGCTAGGTTTTGCTGCATTACGAATATAGGGATTTGGCAAAGCGGCTGCCAATAACGCGCCTTGCCGTGGGGTTAACGTGGCTGCAGAGCGATTAAAATAATAACGCGCCGCCGCCTCAGCGCCATAGATACCAGGGCCCCATTCGGCAATATTTAAATAGATTTCCATAGTGCGCTGCTTGGACAATAAGACATTGGCACCAAGGGCAATAGGAATCTCTATTGCTTTGCGTATATAAGAGCGATCTTGCCATAAAAACAAATTTTTAACCACTTGCATGGTGATGGTTGAAGCGCCGCGATTCGGCCCGCCATTATTATCAAGGACATCTCCCAAAGCATCCCAATCAACCCCATTATGGCTACAAAATTTGCCATCCTCCGCCATCATCACCGCATTAACCAAATGGGAGACATCGCCGAGATTGGCACCCATTGCCGATCAAACCCACGCAATAAAACAATATCACGCAGCATTAATGTTGATACTGGCTTTAAAAAGGGAAGATTATAACAAATAAGCAAGGCATAAGGTAAGAGTGCAAGAAGGATTAGCCCGATCAAAACTTTCTTTAACAAGTTTTGTTTGGTTTTTTTCTCAACAGTTCTTATTTCATCCTTATCAAGCAACAATGAAAAATTCCTTTTTACCTGCAATGCGTTTGACATTGTTACCAGCTTGGCTAGATTTATTGGCTTGCAATTGAATCCAATCTGACTATGGACGTGATATATTCAAAATAAGGCATATCTACATTTCATCAAGCAAAAAGTGATACTGATTGTTTTGTGATCATAGGCCTTTTTTCTTTTACCCAAATGCATGCGCTGTGCAAAGATATTTTAAACCAAAAAATGATTTTACTAACAATGATGATGCAATTGTTATTTGCAATTTTAGGTTAAAACTTGTTTATAATATTTTAAAAATAACCCACTTGATAAACCATGCCTTTATAGCAGTTTTTAAAATATATTGTGAGATAATGGATAGTAAAACCGATTTTGAAACTCTCTTGCTCAAAAGCGCCAAACGTTGTTGAAACACTTATTGACGGGCTTTTGTCCCCCTATCCACACATGGGTGAAATCGCCCGCCCGCAAAAATTATTAGATGCGATGCGCCATGGTGTTTTAAATGGCGGCAAGCGCCTGCGTCCATTTTTGGTACTGGAAACAGCAACTTTGTTTAATGTTAAAACCAATGCACCTTTGCGCGTTGCTGCAAGCCTTGAGGCTATTCATAGCTACTCGTTAATTCATGATGATTTACCCGCAATGGATAATGATGATTTAAGGCGCGGCAAACCAACCGTTCATAAAGCCTTTGACGAAGCAACAGCGATTCTCGCAGGCGATGCTTTGCTCACCCTTGCCTTTGATATTATTGCCGCTGAAGAAACCGAGTTAAAGCCGCAAGCGCGCTTAACGCTTATCCAGCAATTATCACGGGCTGCTGGCCTTGGCGGCATGGTAGGTGGTCAAATTCTTGATATTGAAGCCGAAACCAAAAAGCCTGATGAAGCAGGAATTATCATGCTACAAGCGATGAAAACCGGTGCCCTTATTCGCTATGCCTGTGAAGCAGGGGCAATTATTGGCAATGCAACGGCAGATGACCGCACAAGGCTTGGCGAATTTGGCTCTGCCATTGGCCTTGCCTTTCAGCTTGCCGATGATCTGCTTGACGTGACGGCGGACACCAAAACCCTTGGCAAAACGGCGGGCAAGGATAGCAATGTTGGTAAAGGAACATTGGTGGCATTGCACGGCATTGACTGGGCCAAAAAACAACTTGATGGCTTAATCAACCAAGCGGAAGAATTACTCATTCCCTTTGGGAGCAAAGCCGATAATTTACGCAATTGCGCCTATTTTATTGCCCATCGCAACCATTAGCAAACAATGATTCAAATGAGCGCATTTGCTTTTTTTTTAAAAATCGAATGATTAAGACGAATGATCATCAATAATTTAGAATACCACTCTTTTTGAGATTTTAAGTGCGCGGTGTCTAAGCATTTTATAGCACCTTTTCGCGAGGAAAGACCAATGGATATAGCAATTGCAGGCATGGGAATGGGTGGGCTTTGTCTTGCTTGTTTTTTATTGGAGGAAGGGCACAGAGTAGCTTTTCGACCAATGCAACAGCAGGAGCCAGTTGGTTCGACTTTGTTACAACCCACGGCTTCTTGTGTTGATAATGGGCCTTCGCCGCCGCGCAGAAGCACGCGGACAGCGCATTGATCGCATGCTTGGGAAGCTTTGCAAGGATGATAAGGTTGTTTTAGACGTTGGTTATCGCAATAAAGACTATGGCGTTGCGATTATTCGCTGGTCGCTTTTTGATCTCCTTTATGAACATGCAATAAAGCTTGGCGCTAAAGTAGACGTCAAGCACCGCGTTATCGCCGTTGAAAATGGGCCAAAGCCGCAATTTATTTTTGAAAATGGCACCAAAAGCGCCAATTTTGACTTGTTGTTTGATGCCATGGGCGCACGCTCGCCCTTGCGCTCAGTT
Organism: Lamproptera curius; assembly: GCA_029286875.1. NCBI lineage: Eukaryota > Metazoa > Arthropoda > Insecta > Lepidoptera > Papilionidae > Lamproptera > Lamproptera curius. The sequence continues at coordinate 44,212 of JAGSMT010000571.1, read as the reverse complement.
AAGGGCAAGGAACTTGATTATGGTGCTGTCTGGGTTAATTTGCCGTGGCATGATGATATTGGCTTTGATCCGCGCACCTTAGAGCAGCGCTATCATAAGGCATCAACAATGATTGGGTTTACCCGGTAAACTTTAAAATTAAAAGGACCCTTTTCTGGTCTCTTCCCATCAAAGATCCCCCAAATGGCAAACCAATGGGCCGGCTTACAAATGCCATTTTGGCCAAAACCGCCTTAATTAAAATATTATCCGACCAGATTGTTTTTCAATTTCCCACCAACCCAATCACCAGCTGAAAACCTTGGCGATTGGCGTCGGCAGGGCCCGGCCAAGGGGAATATGGCATTTTGAACCCCGGCTTTTTATAAACAAAGCCAAAGGCGCGCCGACATTTCGTTGCTTAAAAGGCGGCACATATTTTTTTCTTTTAACTTTTTAACCCTTTTCTCGGATAATTTTTTTTTGCCTTTTTGCGTTATCTTTTGCCCCCTTGCCGGGGCTTTTCATGTTTGGTGGCTTGGGAACAGGCAATTCTTCAACCCATTAAACCAACACAATAATTTTAAAAATCATAAATTCTGGGTTTTATTTTGTCAACCATAAACAATACAAAAAATTTATGGTTTTTTTTGGCTTTATATCAATTAACTTAGATTTTTAAGCGCAAACCAAATCCGTCTTTTAAAAAAGTGCCTGATTTAAATAATTAAAACCATTCACTTAATAAATTTTACCAAAATTTAAGGATTCTCTTATTCAACCTTCTTACAACCAAGCCCTTTTCTGGGTTTAAAACAAACCAACATTTCCTCGAGGCATGTTCGGAGAATGTACTGGCTTTATAGCTTGGGGCGGTTTGCAGATATAACAAAATATTTTCAAAGCCGTGAGTCTGATTTTGCGCCTTATATATTACGCGCATTGCAGCGGCAAAATTTATCGCAATTAGCACATCAATTTAGCCAAGCCATCAATGAATTTGATAACCGTTTTAATGGTTTTGACCCGCAACAAAAAACGATAATCGCCTTTAAAATACCTGCAACAGAGGCGAACTTGGTGTTTTAACTGGCTTGGCGCACTTGGTTCGCCCTTGGCGAAAGGCCTATATAGAAACGAAGAAGCAGCAGCGTGCGAGCGCCAAGGCGCATAACCGCCTGTGCAGAATTTGCGGTGAACTTGACTACAATCTTAAGCTAGCAGCAGTCCAGCAAAAGCTAGAAAATTTCCCCAGCCAAGAAATCTTATTTGCCACAATTGCCAATAATCTCCATCAAAAACCCAATTTACTGAAATGGTATGAGGAGAAAATTAAAAACTTAAACGATGAAAACCGCTTTAAATTTTTAAAAGATAAATTAGTACATAACTGGTAAATCAGGCACAAGACAGGCTCAGCGTTGATTACCAGAAATCTGCAAGACTGTATTTTCGCTTTGTAGTATGTGGGAAGCGAGCAATGGCGGTCTTGGACAATATTTCTTCAATAGCCAAGGCGAAGATAGCGCGAATTTATTAAAGGTTTTTGATGAAAATGGAGAAAAAAACCTCAGTCTCTTAATGAATACTGGCATTCATCTCTTCAAACAAATTATCGCGCGCCCCAATCATGATAAGACGGTGATAAGCACTAGCCAATTTGATAATTGGGATGATTTTGAAATGGATATTGACCTTTCAGCTATACTCCAAGCCGTGGAAATCTTAATCTATTCCATTGCCATAGAGCACAGTCTTTTACCCCAATAAGCCACATTTAAAAAAGCGCTTTCTTTCACCTCACGTTACTTATGGCCTTTCGAAAATCGGCCATGAAGAAATTCCCTTTATTTAAAGTGGAAACAGAATAGATCATTCTATTTAACAACCATGATATGCGGTTTTTAAAGGCTTGCTTTAATCATGTTCAATCGGCGTGCCAAGCATCAATTTTCAACAGCTTAGCAAGCCAAGCCGATTGCTAATTCTGTACAATTTTTCTGTAAACTCATCATCGCGTTCAAACATGCTCGTTTTTCTAAAGCGCGCCCATATTCCCTTTTCACCCTGAAATAAAAACCTTTATCAACACCTGCAATAGCAAATAACGTCAATAATTTTGGCTTCCCCCCATCAAATCTTGCCTATATTTATAACTTTAGGACGAAAACCAAAGGAAGATCTATCCCTTTATGGAAAATGTTATTTCGATGATTATTTTTAGGGTTTATATTGACGATTACTGATGGCATGATAGTTTAAATTTTAAGGGAGGATAGATATGCCAACAGATATTAAAATTTCATACACCAATTTCTATGGCTGTAAAAATGAGCGGTGGCCTTATGGATTGGTGGGTGACTTGGCCCTTTTCCCAAATTTCCCAACAGGATGATTCCCCTTTAAACCAAATTAATTTTACGCCGCCTAAAAATTTTTACCGCTCCCATAGTGGTGTATTACCTGGAACATGGTCGGATGATGGGGCGCAGGCGCTTTGCTTTTAGCTTCGCTTTTACACTGTAAACAGCTTGATATGCAAGATTTTGCCACCCGTATGCTCAATTGGTATGAGCATGGCTATATGGCGGGACAACATGTCTTTGATGTGGGCATTGCAACGGGGCGCGGTATTCGCGCCTTTAAAGAAGGCATGTCGCCGCTTTTATCTGGCGGCTTAGAAGAAGACAGTCATGGCAATGGCGCATTAATGCGCGTTTTGCCCCTTGCTCTATGGCATAAGGGCAGCGATGTTGATTTGATTGAAGATGCTGGCCGGCAAGCCGCAATCACCCATGCGCAACCACGGTCCAAATTATGCTGTGCGATTTATTGCCTAACGGCGCGCGCCTTATTGCAAGATAATACAGACCCTTGGGGCGTTGCGGTCGAAAGAGTTTATAACTACGCCAAAAATGACGAGCGCCTTTTAAGCGAGCTTGACTATTCAATTAAGCCGATGGAAAATATTGAACGTAAAGGTTCAGGCTGTGTGGTCGATTCACTGCGCGCTGCCCGCAAAGCGCTATCCTTTGATGATTATAAAAGTGCGTGCCTTGCCGTATAGCGGTGGATACCGATACACAGCGCATTATGGGGTTAAGCGGCATTAAACTTGGTGCGGCCTCTATTCCAATTCAATGGCACAAGGCATTACGCGGTAAGTCCCTCTATCAACCGCTATTAGATGAATTGCTGCTTTATGCCGTTTAAATAAAATTTTATAGCTTCAATTGTTCACTATAATAAAAAATTTTTAATTCATTCAGGAAGTGGGTAAATATTATGTCCGATACGACAAAATCCATACAAAAACACATTGAGTCTTATCTTGGTGAAATGATTGCTATCCGTCATGATTTTCATATGCATCCTTGAACTTGCCTTTGATGAAGTCCGCACATCGACAAAAGTTGCCGATTTATTAGAGGGCTGGGGCTATGAGGTGACACGCAATATTGGCAAAACTGGTATTGTTGCCACTTTAAAAAATGGCGCAAGCGATAAATCCATTGGTATTCGCGCCGATATGGATGCACTCCCCATTCATGAACAAAGCAATGTGGATTATACGAGCAAAAATACGGGGCTTATGCACGCTTGCGGCCATGACGGCCATACAACTATTTTGCTTACTGCAGCGCGTTATTTAAGTGAAACACGCAATTTTGACGGCACGGTTCACCTTATCTTCCAACCGGCGGAAGAAGGTTTTGCCGGTGCACAAGCGATGATTGATGATGGCTTGTTTGAAAAATTTCCCTGCGATGCGGTCTTTGGCCTGCATAATTGGCCGGGTTCACCCATTGGCCATATGACCTTTGTTAAAGGGCCAATGATGGCATCGGTGGATACCGCCTATATCACCATTGAAGGGCGCGGCGGCCATGGTGCAATTCCTGAAAAAGCCATTGATCCAATTGTTGCCGCTTCATCGATTGTTATGGCCTTGCAAACGATTATTTCGCGCAATATCGCCCCTATTGATGCGGGCATTATTACCGTTGGTAAATTTGTTGGCGGCCATATTTCCAATGTTATTCCAGATAGTGTCGAGCTTGAATTGACCATTCGTGCCTTTTCGCCTGAGGATCGCCAATTATTGGAAGAGCGTATTTTTGCCTTGGTTGAAGCGCAAGCCGCTTCCTTTGGCGCGCGGGCAATTATTAACTATGAATATGGCTATCCCGTCCTTGTTAATGATGATAATCAAACGGAATTTGCAACAAAAGTGGCCGAAAATCTTTGGGGAGCAGAAAAAGTAACCGCCAAAGGACAGCCTGTCACCCCAAGTGAAGATTTTGCTTTCATGCTAGAAAAGCGCCCCGGTAGCTATATCTTCCTTGGCAATGGCGATAGCGCTGGTCTTCATAACCCCCATTATGTCTTTAATGACCGACTATTGGAAATTGGTGCAACCTATTGGGGAGAATTGGTCGAAACCTATTTGAAAAAGGTTTAGAGCGTTTTTCCGAAAAGTGTGAAGCGGTTTTCGCACAAAAACGCCGTGTAAACATTGGCTTGGAGCGACGATCTGATCCAATCAGATTGAAATGCGCTCTAAAGCAAAAAAAACAACAGCACTTTGACGCTATCATAAAAAGCGAGATTATTATTTCAAAGTAAAGAAATGAGCTTTTTGGGCATAATACAACCGCATTTTTTGCAAGCGGCAACATGTAACCGCTTGCAAAATGATTGTGATGCTCAACGTGTAAAGGCTGATAGGCCAAGATGGGCGTGGCGGTTGACATCCTTATAAAGCAAATATCGAAAGGCTTGCGGGCCGCCAGCATAGCAGGCTTGCGGACAAAATGCCCGAAGCCACATATAATCGCCTGCTTCCACTTCCCACCCAATCTTCATTCAATTTATAAACGCCTTTACCTTGTAAGACATAAAGGCCATGCTCCATAACATGGGTTTCCAAAAATGGAATAACCGCGCCTGGCTGTAAGGTGACAATGGTTATATGCATATCATGGCGAAGATCATCGACATCCATAAAGCGGGTTGTCGCCCAAGCGCCATTTGTATCAGGCATAACATTTGGGGCAATGTCTTGGTCATTCACGGTGAAAAATGGCGGTTTTCCAAGGCCTTCTACGTCAACATAAAATTTGCGGATCCAGTTAAAGCGGGCGGCTTGGTCATGATTGTTTTTTAATTGCCACTTTGTGCCGGAGGGAATATAGGCAAAGCTACCCTCGCGCATTGAATATTCCTTGCCCTCAACGTTAAGGGTAAATGCACCCTCAAGGCAAAATAATGCCCCTTCCGCATGGCTATCAAGTTCTGGCTTGTCGCTGCCGCCCTTTGGGCCAACTTCCATAATATAATGGGAAAATGTTTCGGAAAAGCCACTCATGGGCCGCGAGATAATCCAGCTGCGGGTGTTTTCCCAAAAAGGCAAAGGACTGGTGACAATATCACTCATCACCCCCTTAGGAATAAAGGCATAGGCATTTTTAAAAACAGCGCGTCCAGTTAATAATTGGCTTTGCGGGGCAAGGCCGCCATGGGGTGCTGCATAAGTTGTTTTGGTCATAATTTTTCCTCCAGATAATAAAATTTTTCTTCACATCTCTCTATATTAATCGGCAAAAGGATCTTTATGGTTATAGGAATTGATATAAATCTTATCGCTGATGAGATAATTATAAATATCATCGACAATATCGATGCCCTCGCGGTTCGTGCGTTCTTGCTCGATATCAGCAATTTCACCTGGATACATAACTTGTTTAAATCCTGCTGCAGGGCGAATAGCGTCAAGCTGCTGCATTACCAATTGTATATTTTTAATGAATAATTCTTCATCACCAAAAAATTTCGGATTAATAACAATATGCAATTGGCCAAGGTCGCGGCCCTTACTCAAATCGGCATACATGGAGCTGACATCGCGGCCAAAGGGCAAGCCCATTAAAACGCCTGAAAGCACATCAACCATCATCATCCCTACCCGGGGCCAAATAGCAATAGGTTTAACCTTTGGGGGGATCCCAGGGTTTGGGGTTTCCTCCACCGCCCGACGAAATGGGTTGATTGCGCGGCCCAAAAAATCTTGCCCCAAGCCTGAACCGAGGGGCCGTCAAAAATTCATTCTTTCCCGCGGCACGGAAAAGGAAATGGGATTGGTGCCATAATAAATATCGGCGCCGCCATAGGGCACCACCATCGGATCGGACCATACAGCAAGGGCAACTAAGCCTGCTTCAGCCGCCATTTTGGTATAATAGGAAATTACACCACTATGGCTCATTTTGCGCACACCAACAACAGCCACACCCGATTCTTTGGCCATTGCAATTGCTTCTTGCATTGCACGTTTACATAAAACCATGCCGGGGCCATTATCACCATGCAAAATGGCGCTACACGGCCCTGTCTTTTCAAAGCTTACCTTTGGCGCAATGGTGATACCACCTTTAGAGATGCGCTCACTATAATATTCCACCCGCACGCTGCCATGGGAATGGATGCCGCGCTGTTCGGCAAAAACCAAAACATCCGCCATAAAATCGGCATCTTCACGCTTTAGGCCAGCAGCATGTAGCTTATTGGAAATTAGTGTTTTTAATTCTTTTCCATTCAAATCTATCCTTTATACGTTTTGAGCAAAATAAAAAGAATCTTAGGCCTGCGGCGGGATTTTGGAAGATAACCCAATGAAAAACATAAAACCAAAATGAGCACAATACAAGGCGCCGCGCGATGCTAGAGGTCTGATCGGCAATGCGCCCTGCAAAAAAGGGTGCAATGAAAGAGGCTGACATGCCGAAAAAATTGTTTCAAATGTTGCCACAATTTTTGGAAAAAGGAGAAATGAGAAAGCAAGCGCAGCGCCAAAAAATCCAAGAATCAACAAAAATAATGGCTGTTATATTGTTAACAAAAACGGCAAGAAACAGCGTGAGCGCCGCAATCAGCAATAAAAACACCATTATGATAAAACGGCGATGGTTAAATTTAGGAAAAGGCCAAAAAACATGGAAAGAGGCAAAAAGGAAGAAAAGCCTAACCAAACAAAACCCGGTTATTTTCCAAAAATTGGCAAAGAATCCCATAAATAAGATAGGATACAAAAAAAAAAATATATTGCGATTTTCATCAAAGTGAAAATTGCCACCCTTTTGCTCCTTTCCGTGGCCGAAAATCAAAAACCCAATTGTTGTGACAATTTTAACAAAAAAGAGGCTGAATAAAAAACAACGGCCACAATTAAAAATTTTTAGTTAAAAACCATTCCAATGACAAGTTTCATTAAGAAATAAATACAATTGCCGTGCCCTTATATGGTTCAATATTGCGTTTTTGTTTGGGAATTTATTAGAAAGAAAGGCCGTTTAAAAACCCCTTTCCTAAAGCATTTGCAAGATAAAACAAATGCGCCCTTTGGAGAATAAAAATATTGCAAACCTAAGGTCCCCGACAAATATCTTTTATCCCGATTAAAAACCGCGGGCAGAAAAAACAAGGTAAAAAAATAGGGAAGATAAGGTGATTTTTGATTTTTAAGATGTGTTATTATTGGGTAGATTGGTGTTAAAATGGACAGATCCATATCACCCAACAAACAATAAAAGCACCAAATGTGGCTAATTAGATTTAAATGCCTAAATCCTCCCTTTTTTATAAACCAAGCCAATGACAAAGCATTATGCTTTACCACCTCCCAACTTGATTTTACTTTTTACTGTTCTATAAATATTGGTATGGACAATTCACTTAACCACATTTTTTGCTCCTGCTGGTTAACTTGCCTTTTAATATTTTTTTAAAGATATATCATTTTTAACGATAACCGCAATTTAAAAGAAAAGGAAAGCCAATATTATTTTAGGTTCGCCTTAATCATCAGTTTAAAAAAATAAAACCCCTTATATTCTTTTAACTGAAAACTTCACAAACTGTGAATGTGGCCGTATATTTAAAAAACAAATAAATTTTATGAATAGATAACCTATTGTTTTTTGATGGTTCGTTTTTGAAAAATTATATCTTTTGAAGCAAAACCCGCACCGCAGGTAAGAAACAAGCCAAAAATTTTCCAAGGCTCGGAATGGTACCAAAAGGTGAAAAAAAGGGGGGATTTTTGCCAAAGGTTTTTAATTTAATCTAACCCCAAAAAAAGGGGAAGGTAACAAAAGGCCAAACGGTAATAAAAAAACCTGGGGAAAAGGCCCAAAGAAAAAAAAAAAAAGGTTTTTAAAAAAAAAACCCCAAAATGAAGTTAAACCCGGGAATAAAGAAAACCGTTAAAAATGGGTGAAAAGCAAAAGCAATTTTTAAGGTTACAAAAACCCCCCTTTTAACCCAAGATTGGAAAAACCTTCCCCATTATTTCCAAAGGTTTTTTTCCAAAAAAAAAAGTTTTTTAAAGGAAAAAAAAGTTATTGGGTTTCAAAAAGAGGCCAAAAAGGGAAAAAACCCAATGGAAATTTCCCCAAAAAGGGTTGTTTGTTTTTTTGAGCCCTGAGTTTGAATTTGTTAAAAGAAACCAAAAATTAAAGGGTGCGGCCCCGGGACCCAAAAAAATTTTTTTCCCAAATGGGGCCCCGTTTCCAAAACGAAATTTATTTAAAGATGAAATCGGGGTAAACCAAAACCCCAATTAAAATGCAAGAAAAAAGGGCCTTTTTAATTTTTGGGTTCCAAAAATGAAAAATTTTAAAATAAATAAAAAATTTTGCCTTTTCCCGGGTTTTTGAAATTAGTGTCAAAAACAACCAAACCTCGAATAAAGTATGATTAGCAAACGGCATATGTGAGCGCTTGCATTAAAACTATTTTGCTCAGCCCAAAACGGTGTTCTCGTGTTTTATGAGGTAATATTGCGTGAGTTAGGCGTTAAAATAATAAAATTCCACTGGATTTATAATTGATTACACTTAATAAACCCCACAGGGGAAAAAGGTTTTGGCGAAAACCCTACGTCTTGAATGATGGTAAGCAAATCTGAAAGGAGAAAATTGACTAATCTTTTTTTACAATATTGGTAAAACCTAAAAACTAATTTGGTAATTGTCCAACCATAAAAAATACAATACCCCATCCAAAATCCAAACTACCATGTTGTATAATACAAGGCAATTTTAAAAAAATGACCAAGTATTCTAAAAAGTTTTAAAAAAAATTTTCAAGAATAATCAAAAAATCGATATTTTTACAAGTGACAATAATATTTGGCTGGGTTTATGCATGTTTTTGTTTTTGAAATTTTTAAAATCGGCATTGGTCCCTCATCATCGCACACAATGGGGCCAATGAGTGCGGCCTCTTTATTTCTTGAGTTTTTACGAAATAATCAAACAAGCAAAGATATCACTGCAATAACGGCAACTCTTTATGGTTCGCTTGCCTTCACTGGCAAAGGGCATGCCACAGATCGCGCTATTTCTTTAGGTTTCCTGGGATTTTTACCTGCCACACTTAATTCAGATGAAGCAAATCTGGCGCTGTCAAAGCTTAACATGAAAAAAGAAATTGAACCAGATGGTTTGCCAAAAATGGCTTTTGATCCGCAAAAAGATATTATTTTGATTTGGTCCGATTGCTGGCGCCTGGAGATTTTCTTTTTAAAAAATAGTGTTTTGCAAAAACTTATTATTCCATTGGCGGCGGTTTTGTTGTCACAGCTGAACAATTGGAAAGTCAAAAATAACTTGAGCGGCGATTACCCTATTTCCCTTCCTTTTTGGGACTGCTCGAAATTTAAAATGGCGGCGCCCATCATTGGGCAGATGAAACGAAAAAGCTTTGTAGGCGGTCTTTGCATGAGTTTGACGAAGGTTTAAAAAATTTCGTTATGAAAAATTATTACCATGGCGCGGGTTCCGGGCCCTGCAATTAAAGGGCCCCAAAAAAACTAATTCAACAAATCCTTTGGCGTAAATATGTGCCCCCATATGCGCTGGAGGCTTTGTTAGGCGGTTTGAAAATGGCCCCGGCGGGGAGTAAGGCGCAACCCAAAAGGGCGCGGGGTAAACCCGGGGTTTTCGCTAACTTACCATTCCAAAGGGGCACGCGAAAAAATTGGCGTTTTTATTCCCGCGCAATTGGCGGCCATTCAAAGCCCATTTCAGGGCCCGGGCCCGGTTTGCCAATGGTATTCCTGGCCGCCATGGCGGCCTGGCCCCTTTGCCCTTGGGGGCCCGGCCATCCCAGGTTGAAAATGCGGGAAAATTGCCCGAGCACATTGGATGACCGCACCCCGTTCTGGCCTTTGTGCTTTGATTGGCGAAGCCTTGGGCCACCAAGGGGTTGCGGCACGCTTGCTTTCGCGGCGAGGACCCATTTCTGCCGCGTAATTGGCCCTGAAAACGGGAGACAGAATAGAAATTTAAAGAAACGCAGGGGCGCCTCTGCCCGAATGTTGATAAACGCCGCTTGCCCAACAAGCGTTGATATGCGATAAACCAACAAGTTCAATAGTAATTTAAACCCTTTTTTTATTTTACTCAAAAAAAATGCTCTTATGATAATTGATTTGAAAATGTCAATGAAAAACGTAAAAGCGATCTGGAATTTTATCTTGCTTGAATTCAAGCGCAAAGATATATTTTTAATTTTGTACCAGAAACCAAAAACAGTCTTAGCCGCGAAAAGTGGAGGTTAGCGTCGTAATAAACGTCATTCAGGCACAACCCGTAAACCTGCCGCCATAGATCATGAACCTTTGAGCAAGGGTGCCAAAAAGGCAGATGTACCCAACGCCGAGCCCATCGCAATGGCATCATTGAGCGCCCAAAAGGGAACAAAAGACCCCCCACCATAAAAATACCCGGGAAGAAATGAAGGGAAAAATTACCCTTCAACCCAAAAAATATTTAAAATTATTGCTGGAAATTTAAAAAATTAGTTAAAAATTCCCCTTTCAAAATCCCAAAACCGATAATAAAAAGGTTCTTTTTCGGGGGGGTTTTTTAACGGTTCAAAAGGAATTCCCTACCCAAAAGGCGAAACCTCAAAAAAAAGAAAAAAAGCACCACAGCAAAATTGCAAAGCCAACAACACAAAAACTGGTGGCAAGCCCCAACAAAGGGCCTTGGAAGAAAAAAGCAAACGCGCCATTGCTGATAAAGCCAACAACCCGGCAAACACCAAAGACCGGGTTGCAACCGAGTTTGACGGCTTAAAATCTGAATTAGCCTCTTTAAAAACGAACTTAACCCAAAATAAAAGCCGAGTTGATGCGGGAATTTCCCGATTGCCCTTGAAGGCAAAACCCGCTTGATAAAACCAGTTTAAACCCACAGACCAACGCTTTAACGGCATTCAAAGCGACCTTGATAAAGCCAAGCAGCTTGAAAGTCTTGTCGCGCAAAACACTGCAAATATCGCTAAAAACAGCAATAGTTTAGAAAGTCTTGCTGTTGAGGTAAAAAAAATACCCGATCCCTTGGCAGAACGCGCCAAAAGCATGACCACATTGATTGCCGCTAATGCCCTTAAATCTGCAATTGATCGCGGCGGTTCCTATGTTAATGAACTTTCAACTTTTGAAGGACTTGCGCCAGAGGGCCTATCCCTTGATGAGCTGAAAAAATATGCAAAAAGTGGCATTGCGAGCCATGCAACCTTGAGTGAAGAATTTAGCAGCATTGCCGATGCGATTGCAAGCACAGAGAACGAAGTTGCTAGCAATGCCAATTGGGGCGAAAAGGCATGGAGCTACGCAAAAGGATTTGTTGCCATTCGCCCAGTAGGAAATGTTGAAGGCGATAATGCTGGCGCCATTGCGGCGCGCATGGAAGTGGCAATAAAAGAAGGTGACTATGACCGCGCCGCTAATGAATGGCAAAAGCTGCCACAAAGTGCCAAGGATGTCTCGGCAAGTTTTATGGATAAGCTAAAAGTCAGGAATAATATTGACCATTTGCTTGGGCAATTGGTTAACCTTAGCATTAATCCTGAAGCTGCATCAGCACCGCGACCATCCGATCCACTTCCGCCCGCGCCTCATGAAACAGCCCCTCACCATGAGGAGACACAGCCATGATCCGCGCATTGATTTACTTTCTCATCCTTGTAGGGGCAGGTGCTGGTCTTGCTTGGTTTGCCAATTATCAGGGCGACGTGGTGATGGTTATTGCCGGCCAGCGCATTGTAATGAGCGTTTTTCATGCTGGCTGTGCTTTAATTGCCGCCGTTATCATTCTCCTCATCATTTGGTGGATTTTAAAATCTATCATTACCGCGCCTTTTTCCCTTCGCCGCCATTTAAAAAACCGCAAACGTGATCGCGGTTATCAAGCACTATCGCAAGGTCTTATTGCGGTTATGTCGGGCGATATTGCCAATGCACGAAAAATGCTAAGGCAAGGCCATAAGCTGATTGATGAAAATAAAGAACCGCTTATTTTATTGCTGGATGCGCAAACCAAACAGCTTGAAGGCGACAGCAAGGGCGCCATTAAGGTTTATGCCAAAATGCGCGACAACCCCAATATGCGCTTACTCGGCCTTAAAGGCCTTTACGGCGAAGCCCTTAAAAGCAAGGCCTTTGATGCAGCGCACCAATATGCGGCAGAGGCTGCACAATTAAATGCCTCGTTAAAATGGGCTAACCGCGCTGCCGTCGAGCAATTAAGCCTTGAAGGCGATTGGAACGAGGCACTTACCCTATTTAACGCTTACGAAAAAACCGCAAAGAAAAATAAGACCGCTGCTAATGATCAAGACTTGCAGCATATGCGGGTTGTGATGATGGCTGGCCAAGCACAGGACGGCTTTGAAACCTATCCTGATGAAGCCAAGCGCAATGCCCTAAAAGCAGTAAAATTAGAACCCCATTTTGTGCCAGCGGTTAATATTGCCACGACTATCTTGTTTAAACTTGATGAAGTGCGCAAGGGCAGTAAAATGATTGAAAGAATATGGGGCACATCACCCCATCCGGTCGCCCACCGTAAAAGCCTATCAAGGGGCAAGCGCCAATAGAAAAGCGTGCTAACTTCCCTTTCAATCCTAAAAATCATTATCCATGTTGTCGAGACCGCCTTGGAAGCGGGCGATATGACCCTTGCAAAAATGCAACCAGCGGAAAAAGGCCCTCAGGAAACCTCCCCGGCTGATTTGAATCGGCCAAACGGGAAGAGGGTAAAAATGGGGGGTTGCAAACGCTTTCCCCGAACCGATCCCGTTTGGATGGTTGATGGTATGATGGTTCCCCAATGGGTTGCCGTTTCACCAATAAGTGCCGATTTACTTGAGGCACAAGGCTCCTTTCACAATCCCGCTTCAAAGGCCGATGATGAATATTCTACTATTGAACGTTTAAATTAACCAGTCAAGGGCAGAAACAAAAGAAGATGTTCCCTTCAATAGTCGATTCGGCAAGGGCAGCAAAAGGGCAAGTTGCTGAAAATAATGTGGAGTTATCCAATGGAGATCACCTTAATCAACCAGCAGTTAAATACGAGCCAGATAAAGCTGAAAAAAACCGCAAACGCAATTGGTCGAGAAATTTTCGGTGACTCCAAAACATCAAAGCAGCAGATATAAAGTACGCCGGCTTTTTGAAACGGCTACTAATTTTATAATCCCAACCATTGATGAGGAAGGTTGGCAAAAGAAGTCCACCCTGCCGGGATTAATGTTAATCCAGGCATTGAGCCAAAAGAAAAAATAAGGATTATCCCATTGAATGTTTTCAATCCAAATTACCTATTAGAGGCAGGGTCAATAAACCCAGAACATTCAAAGGATAAAGTTCCGCAGATAAAACGCTTATCCATTGCGATAACGGAAATTCAGATTTGATGCAGATTTCCGCAAAAGAAAGAAAACAAAATTGCAAGCTTTTTGCCCTAAATAAAAAATTATATTATTTTGTAACGCTTCAAAACAAACTCAAACCTATTTTTTAAATTTGGGATTCAAATCATTTAGCGCGCTTTCGATCTGATTTTCTCGATCGGGTGCTCTAAACCTTGTTTGACCGCTTTTGCCAAAACCTTCACCCCGGCCCCTTGCTTTTTTCGGAAAACTTGGGCGCAAAATATTTAAACATTTGCAAAATTGGTTTGGTTTCATACTTGCCCACTCTGCTCGGCTTAAATAGTTAATTCTTAACTACAACCTAGGGCTGTTGAGATTTAGGATTCCCAAATCATTTAAACTATGATTCTATGCTCTTTTTAGGAGAAAGATTATGGTTAGACTGGTTTTAACGGATCATCAGTGGTCACTTATAGAACCCCATTGCTTAGGTAAAAAAAGCGATCCCGGTCGCAGTGGCAACGACAACCGTTTATTTATTGAAGCTATCTTATGGAAAGCACGCACCAACAGTCCTTGGATTTACTGAATTTTGGTGGGTGGAACACAGCTTAAACGTTTTGAGATTGGTCGCGCAAGAGGGATTTGAGCGGAAATTGAGCTTATCAGGTGAGCCTGATATGGAATATGCTATGCCCACTCCTTCAATTGATGCCACCATCGTTCCAGTCCATCGCCATGGACACGGCGCAAAAGGGGGACTCAAAATCAAGCCATCGGTAAATCAAAGGGCGGATGGACAACCAAAATCCTAGGCTTGTACAGATGCCTTGGGCAATCTGGTTCGATTTCACCTTGCCAAATTCACCTTTTATAAGGACATCGTTTTGATACAATTGGTGTCGCACCATTGATTAAGGATATTGATTTCGGCATGTGTCGAGCTGATAAGGCGTATGATGCAAACTGGATTATCGAGGAATTACAACAACGTGGGGCGAAGATCGTAATTTCACCAAGCGCTAGGCGTAAAACGCCACTTCCTATCGATTTAGAGATTTACAAATGGCGCCATCTTATTGAAAACTACTTTTGCAAACTTAAAGAATTTAAGGCATTGCGATGCGATCTGAAAAAAACGATCAAAATTTCTCTTCGCTAATAAATCTATGTGCAACAATCATAAATTCAAGATGAATCTCAACAGCCCCTAGCAATTATTGATAAATATTTGTCTTTAGAGCGTTTCCCTTTCAAGATGGATCGTATCCGCAAGAGCTGAAGTAATTGTGAGCCTCTTGCGGTTCGACCAGATCAACCAACTTGCCGATGCGATCCCAAAGCCCAGCGACTGTTCTCTCGGCAGCCTTTCGTAAAAGCGCCTTCAGCTTGGAAAAGGCCTTTTCGATAGGATTGAAGTCTGGGCTGTAAGGCGGAAGGAACATCATTGTCGCGCCGACCGCCTCGATCAACTCCCGAGCTGCGGGCCGTTTGTGGCTGGGCAGATTATCAAGGATAACAATATCGCTTGGTTTCAATGTAGGAACCAAAACCTGAGCGACATAAGCCTCGAACCAATCACCGTTGATAGGACCGTCGATGACAAGTGGGGACCATTTCCAATTGTGCGCAGCCCCTGCAAAATGTGGTCGTCTTGCGGTGACCGGGGAACCCCATCTACAATCGCTCGCCCCGCGGCATCGCCCATGGGTACGGGTCATAATTGGTCCCTCCGGGTCTCGTCGATGAACACGAGCCGTTCTGGATCAGGTCGAGTTTCTTTGAACCAGCATTGGCGCTTTTCAGAACATCTGGACGGCTTTGCTCCTATCGCATGGTTATCTTTTTTCGGTTTGTTTGCGCTGGATAAAGGGCGATGTAATGCCGACTTGCTGATGACGATCCTTTACGTAAAACCTTCCGGGTTGGGTGCCATCGGTTTTGGAAAAAGGGGTTAGCTTTTTTTTGGGGGGCCCCCCCGGGGGGGGGAAATTTTCCCCTTTTCGGGGGCCCCCCAAAACCGGGCTGGGCCCCTCCCCAAAGCGCTCCCCCCCCCCGGGGGGGCCCCCCAAAAAAACCCCCCAAAAAAGGGGGGGAAATTTCCCCCCCCCGGGGGGTTTTTCCCAAAAAAAGGGTTTAAAAGGGCCCCCGAAAAAGGGAAATTGGGTTTTGGGTTTTCCAAAAAGGCCCCAAAACCCACCCCTTTGAAAGGGGGTTTTGGATTTTTTTGGGCCGGGTTTAATTTGGTTTTGGGAAAACCGGGGTTTTAAAGGGGCCGCCCCCCCGGGGGGGGGAAAAAGGGGCCCCCAAAAACCTTAAACCAAAACCCCGGGCCCCAAACCCCCCCTTTTTTTTAAAAAATTTTTCCTTTTTTTAAAGGTTGGTTTTTAAACCAACCCAAAAAATTTCCCCAAATTCCTTTAAAAGGGGTTTTTTTAAAAGAAAAATTTTTTTTTTTCGGGAAAAATTTTTTTAAAAACCGGAATATTTCCCTTTGGGGGTTTTTTTTTTTTAAATTTTCCCCTTTTAAAATTTGGTTTTAGGGAAATAAATTTTTAAAAAACCCAAGAAAATTTTCCCCCAAAAAATTTTTGGGTTTTGGGTTTTTTTAAAAAAAAGGGGGAAAAAAAATTTTTTTGGGGCGGGTTTTTTTTTAAAATTTGGTTTTTCCCTTTTTTTTAAAAAAGGGGGAAACCCCTTATTTTTTAAACCCGGGGGTTTTTTGGACGGAAAAGGTTTTTTTTCCAAGGCCTTTTTTCCCAAAAAAATTCCCCGGGTTTTTTTGGGAAATTTTTTATGGTTTAAAAAAAAACCCCCCTTTTTTTCCTTGCAAAATCAATGATTTGAAAAGCCCCATTCTCAACAGGGAAACGCTCTTATTTGGTTCTTTCAAATTGTGCCCACCAAACCGGGCCCAAAATTAGAATAGCTGGAGGAATTATTTGGGTTTTTAAAGGAATGTTAATAAACTATCTTGTGAAAGACCGGTTGGTTTCGTTCTTCCCTCTACCAGTGAGGGCTATGTCGGTTTTCTTAAGATGGCAACCACAAAGATTCAATAATAAATTCCGCTAATGGCCTGTTGCACCCCTATCCTTGAATGGTTTTTTAGTAAGGGCATTTTCTTATTGACTTTAGTTTTTATAAAATAGCCAAACCCTATATGAAAAACTCATATAAATCTCATTAAGTGAATAATTTAAAGTATAATTAATTATACAATTCGTAATATCGCTTTTACCCAACTTTTTCATATAAACTCGTTAATAGTTTCCAAATAGTTCAAAAACCGGTTGCTTTTAGCTTTTGTCGTTTGTTATTTTGAGCGCGTCGTGAAGTCTGCATTACTGGCTTTCACGACAATAAACTTCAATTATTAACAATATCATGCAAAGATCGTGCCTAACAGCAAATTTATTGCGCTGCACCTTGGTGAGCGTAAATAGTTTTCCGAAAATACATATAGGAATCATCAATCAAAAGATTGATGTATCGCATTATAGACCATAAAAAATTTCCTGGCTTTCATCGAAAAACAAAGAGATCAGTTTTTGCTTTGAGGTAATTATGTTTCTTTAACGAGACTTATATCGCAATTTGTTTTATGGCATTCGTAAATATATTGTCTTAAATTATATTTGTTTTAAACATTTAAAAAATACTGAATAGCATAATAATAGTTTTAAAGTTTATAAATTTTTTTTTAGATATTAAAATTTTCAGTTGTAAATATATTTTCTATAATACTTTTTTATTTATGGTTTAATTAAAAACGACATTACACTTAAGAGACGGCCGACAGTTCGTTAGGCTAAACCGTTGTCTGTTAAAAATTATATTTCACCTGGTCAGACTATTGTTACACGCTTAAGTGTTATCTTTTTTTACAAAAAGTGAGATACAAAATTTATATCGTTAAATTAAAATTAATTGAATTTGCAATTTCAAATAGTTTATATTTAAATTTCTTGAATATTTTGAATTTACTCTTCATTAATGGAGGCATGAAATAATGAACTTTTGGAAAATTGATTGATGTCATGTTTATTGCGGCATTGGTATTTTTCTTTTGCTTTGGCTTTGCTTTTATGGAAACATTAAGTAAGCTCAACCATTTATTGGCAAATTGTATTATGTATTCCTACTGGTAGGTTTGACGCATTGCGCGCAAAAAATAATATTGGGAGTGGATCATATACTTTTTAACATTGCTGAATTGACTATTGGAATTGCTAGGCTTTTTTTGCTTAGCAACGCTGCAGGGAAACCTTTGCGCTTGGTTAAAAAATGAATGATAAACAAAACATTTTTATAATTGGTCAATAAACATTTTTATATAAAAGGTATAAATTGTAAGGGGATAAAAGGAAGAGCCAAAATTGCAACCCTTTTTTTAAAGTACCCCGCGGCTTTGGGTATTAATGCGTTTTTAAAAGGGTTAATCATGACCGTTTGCCCGGGTTTACTCAAAATTAAAGTTGATTGGTTTGGGGATAACGATTGGAAATGTTTTCTTAATAATCATGAGGCATTTTCTTTCTTTTTAATAGCTGTATAAAAAGCTTTATTAATTTTTAGCGGGTTTTACCATGACAACAGATGCATTAGCCAATCGGCCGCAACCTAAAAAGGTTTATAAATTGCGCCTTGGGAAGCCAAAGGAACCGTCCCGCTCGAAAAAATCTATAAGCTTTCCTCCAATGAAACACCATTGGGTACTTCAGCCCATGCGCTCGATGCCTATCGCCCGCCATTTGGAGCCTATCCGATGGACAGGTTTGATTTTACGGAATATTGTGATACTTAGGGTTTAATCGGGGAACGGCCAGAAATTGACCCTTTTGGCACAAACCTATCTTAACGCTGGTGATGAAGGCATAATGACAAAGCGGTTTTGCGTCTTGATATTCAAAGCGGGGGGCGAAAAGTGGTTATTGAGGAAAAGATTGCGTTGTTGATATTGCGAATTATTGGCCTTTGTACGGATAAAAAAAATTGTTTTTATTCAACTCAACCAACGGGCACCTATTTAAATGCCAATCAAATCCATGATTTGCATGCAAGATTGCCAAAGCATGTTTTATTGGTGCTCGATGGGGCCTATGCCGAATATGAACGTGGAAGAAAGGAAAGGGCTTGAATTGGAATAAAAATGTGGTTATAGGACTTTTAAAAATTTCTTCCGTTTGTATCGGTTGGATTTTACCCCATATTATTGAGGCAGTAAACCGTGTCCGCGGGCCTTTTAATGTCAATACACTGGCACAAAAGGCTGGCGCTGCGGCTATGCGTGATCGTGATTTTGTAAAATTCGGGCCAATCGCAAATGGCCAAACTGGGAAGATGAGCTACTGCACGGGCCAAAGGTTGCCACGGTTCAATTTTCTTTTGGTTCATTTCCCGCAGATTGGGGAAACCACTTTCCGATGATTATTTAAAGGCCAATGGTTATATTTGCGCCGCGTTACGGGTGGGATTTCCCAACGCTTGCCCCTTGGATGGGGCAAATCGGGCGTAGTCGTGCCAAAGAATTTTAAAAGTTTAAAAAATGTCTGAAGTAAAATTTGAAAAAATAGCGCTGATCGGTATCGGCTTGATCGGCCTCCGGCACAATTATTAAAAAAAAACCAGCCAAAACATTTCTATGCAACGCGCCTCCTTACCGCCCCAAGAACTCAATTTAGGCGATAGCTATTCCACCCAAAATAGCGATGTGGTAAAAGATGCCGATCTTGTTATTGTTAGCGTGCCCGTCGGTGCGTCTGGTGCCGTTGCCCGTGATATTGCCCCTTTTTAAAAGCTGGCGCGATTGTTACCGATGGGTCCCAAGGGAAATATTGCGCAAATCAGTTTTGATACAATTGATTTTATTCCCGCCCCGGATTGTTAAAAATTTTGGGCCCTGATGCTGGTTTTGCTGATCTGTTTATTAATCGCTGGTGTATTTTAACGCCGTTACCCAATAGCAATGAAGCAGCCATTGCTAAGTTAAGTGCTTTTTTCAGGCTTTGGGGTCGAAGATTACCGCTGATCCGCCCATCAACCTTTTTTAAATTGTTTCCCATTTGCCGATATTTTCTTAAATTGTTGGGACGGAAACCTTGAAAAAGGGACCGGTTATCGCCTATTCGGCATCGGGTTTTCGCGATTTTACCCGACTTGCTGCATCTGATCCCACCATGTGGCGCGATGTCTGCTTGCATAATCGTGATGACATTTTAGAGATGCTTGGCCGCTTTTCGGAAGATTTGGCATCCTTGCAACGGGCAATACGCTGGGGTGACGGCGATGCGCTGTTTGATCTTTTCACCCGCACGCGAGCGGTGCGGCGGGTATTGATGGGGCAAAAAGAGCCCTGACTTGGCCGCATGGCATGGTTAAACCGAAACGGGCTGAATAAAGAGGAAAGGGCCATGGTTTTTTCGACAATGCCCTTTTTAGAGCGTTTTTAAGAAAAGTGTGAAGCGGTTTTCAGACCAAAACGCAGGTAAACAATGGATTATAGCGACGATCTGATTCAATCAGATTGAAATGCGCTCTAGTAATTGTAAACTTCATGGCCAGCGTTTTAAAAAAGCGAATATATTTTAGACTGGTTCCCTAAAACGTTCAATAATGCGTTTTTAAAACTTCACCACGCTAGATAATCAAAATTTCCACGCAACCGGGTGGCAAGGGGGGTCTGGTTGGCCAATTTCCACTTGACTGAAAATGGCGATTTTTAAAACCGAGATGGCTTGCGGTGTTAAGAAAATGATCAAAAAACCGTCTGACAATTTCCCGGCCGCGGGTTGTGGCTTCCGCGATAGGCCTTCGCGATGATGGGAGGCAAAAAGGATCTCGTCAAAGTTAACCAGCTGATGCCACATAAATTTGGGGAAAAAGATGGTGCATTAAGGCTTCAGCGATGGGGGAGCGAATTGAATTCATGCCGCAAACAAAAAGCACGGAACTTGGACGCGGCATTTTTGGTAGAAAATGATCCATATCAACCCCGCCAATGCAAAACGCATAAAAGTGTAAAAAGACGGCGCGCTGTTTTAAAGTCCATATCAATTTTACCTTGTAAGCGCTCAGCGTTTGCGATCCTTCATTGTGTAGGCCGCGCCGTCCCATATCTATCGCCTCTATTTTATTGGGGGCAAGCAAGACGAATGGCTTCATAATAGGATTGGCAAATTAGAAAATAGTCTTTAACAATGCGCCGAAACGGCGTTAGTGATAGAATATGGTGGCCAATCCCCGGGTTATTTCAAATAAATTTCAAAAAAAATTAAAGGCCCCTTTTTTTCTAATAAGGAAAATTTAAAGCTTTAAGGGAATTTTTATAAAAAGGCCCCAAACCCCAATTTATCAAATTTCGGCCCAAAAAACAAAGGGAAAAAGGTTTTCCTCCAAATGGAAAGGGTTTAAAAAGCAATTTTCGGGTTTAATTTTGGGCTCGTTTTTCCCTGGGGGGCCGGGTCGGGGAAAAAGTATTGGAAAATTGTTTCGGGGGCCCCCAAAAAATACCCCTCGCAAAAAACCGAGGGTTTTCGGCATTTTCTCCAAATTCAACTCATTCAATTTTTAATAAAACCTTTTTTAAAGCCTTTTTTTTTTTTGTTTTGGGGCCCGGGGATTAAACCCATTAAACCCACTTTAAAGGGGTTAAGGCCCCACGGCTAAACCAAAATTTCGATGGGCCCAATCAAAACCCTCCCCCTTTTGTTGCCGAATAGGCCCTAACAGCGCCCGGCGAATTTTGGTCGGCAAAATTTCAAATGGGAAATTGAAGCTCCTTTTCCCAAAAAAAAACACCATAGGGGGGTAAAAAAGGCCCCAAGGCGGGTCCGTTTTAAAACCGAATTAGGGAGCCCCCCCAAAACCCATTTAAATCGCTCAAAAATTAACCCCTCCGGCCGGTATAGGGGGCGGCCGGGGTTTAAGGCGCCCCCAAATTTGCGCACCAATTTTTGGGTAAAGCGCGTAAGTCAAGGCAAAGGTTTTAAAATGGTTGGCACCCCTTACCAATGGTGAAATGCGAAAATCACAAAATCTTAAAATTCCGCTTTGCGCAAAGCAAATGGGCTTTGGCGGTTGCCATTTTTACCCTGCGCTAATCTTTCCTTTTTTGGGCGAAATTTTTAAAATATTTTAGAAAGCCAATCCGCTAAAAATCAGGGCAAGGCAAAATTTTTTATCCTACACCATTTTTGGCTTAAAAAAATCAATCCAAATCTTTTTTCCCTAAGCCATGTGAAATTTTAAATAATTTTTGTTTATTGGGAAACCGGTCAATTAAAGGGGAAGAACAGGGAAACAAATGTTAAATTTTTACCTATTTAACCAAAAATTTAAGAATGGGGTAATTTCTAAAGGGATTTATTTAATCCCCACTTTAAACAATTTTTTAATTCTTTTGAAAATACCCAATCATTATTTTTTTTTTCTGTTAATTTATTTGGTTGGATTTTTATTTGGGTTTTGCCATTCTTGCCAGGCCCTATAATTCGGAGTTTATTGGCCCCTTTTTTTTGCGGTTTTTCCATTTTGATAAAATATTTTGTCAATTATTCGCCGAAGGGAAACCCCCAACCACATACATTGGGTTTTCTTTTGGGATTTTTAATTTGCAAATTAATTCTTTTTGGGCGAAATGACTTTATATAAGTTAGGGTTTTTATTATTGCATTGTAAAATTTAAAATAAGAATTGGGCTTATAAAATTTCGGCGGTTAACTCTAGAACCCCTTTGTCGTTCATCGCAATACAAAAATTCGTTTTTTATAAATTAGTTTTAATTGCGCAAACACAAGAAAGGCAAAAACATAAATAGTTAGGAAAGTTATTTTTTTCACCAAAATATGGCTCGAAGGGGCTGGGAATTTTCCTTTTGGCATTTTAAACTGGAAATTAACCCAAATTTTGCGCGTAACTAACCATAATTGGGGAAATTTTATGGGTTGTTTATACCGCTTTATTTGGTTAAGCCCTTATGTTTTGTTTTCATTTCGATTAAAATATTGCAATTTTTCCAAAGGGAAAACCACATTAATGGTTTGAGAATTTCAACCAAAAAAACGACTTTGGAAAACAATGTTCCAAAGCTTTCGTTTTTCCGAAAGAATTAATAATTTAATTGGGCTATAAAATAGGATACCTAAAAATCACCCTTACTTTAGGTGTATTTTTTTATTTATGTGCCTGCAAATTTTATTATATTTTATTTTTTCGGTTTAATTTAGAGCGTTTTTCCGAAAAGTGTGAAGCGGTTTGGACAAAACCCAATAAAAATGATTAGAGCGCCGACCGTCAATCAGACGAAATGCGCTCTAGGTTAAAAGGTGGGAAATAAAAAAGAGGTTGGTTTTATAACCAACCTCTTTTTTCGTATTAACCCGTTTTGCCGGGCAAATTAAATTTTAATTGGCAGCAATAAAGGCTTAAAATCAATAATCTTTTTCATAAAACACACCAACGCTTGAATTAGCATCAGAGCCGACAGCGCCCTTGGCTTTTAAGTTTTTGGTAATATCAAGATTGACTGTACCCTTGGTATTTCCCCCTGATCCTGCTTCTACGCCAAGATAGATATTGTCGCGAATATAGCGGCCAGCCTTAACTCCGGTATTGCCCTTAGCATCGGTCACAACATCAAGATCGTCAAGGCCAGGCGAAACCCCCCGAATTGGTAAGGGGCAAGCTCCCCCAGCTGAGCAAGCTGGGCAATCTGGAAAGGGAAACCCATGAGCGGTTAAAGATAACCGGCCAAACTTCATCTTGGGCAATTCCCCGGGGGGAAAAGGGAAAAAATTTATTTTACGGTAACGGAACCTTTTCACCCTTTGGGGAAAAAATTAAATCAGGGGCATTAAACCCCCAAAGCCCTTCAAATAACGTTGGGAATTTAACCCCGCGGGTTTATTAAAGGGGCCAAACCGAATGGGCCAAGCCCAGGGGACCCCCCAAAACCCCGGCCCGGGGTTTTTTTAAAGGCCGGATGTAGTTGGGGTTGGGAATTGCGCGTTCCGTTTGGGTTTTGTAATTTAACCTTGGTTTTAATTGGGGGTTTTTAGTTACTAATTTACCCCAAAACATCCGGCAAAATTTCCTTTAACCCTTTCCCCAATTTCACCCCTTAAGCTTTAGCGTGTTTAATTAAAACCCCCTCCAATTTGAATACGGTGGAAGAAATGGTTGACCTTTTATTTTGGGTTTCCGCCACCCTAAACCCCAAAGGGAGCGGCTTTAAATTTTGAATGGCCCCTTACCCTTAAACGCCGGCAAGCGTTTGGTAAAAGGGCAAGGTTTCTCGAACCGGGGGTTTGAAACCGCCCCGATGGGAAAGTTGCCAAATTTTTCTCCCCCGAAGGGGCCCCAAAGGGTTAAAAAGGGGGGGGCCTTAATTTTAAACCCAATTGCCCATAACCAAACCCCTGGGGTTTAAAAGGGGGGCCCCTTTTTAAAGGGAATGGTGCCACATTATTTTCGCCCCTTAATTTTTAATGGGCGCCCTTGTTTAAAATTTTTTTTTAAAACCTTTGCCCAACCCAAAATTTTGGGTTTTAAAAGGTTTGGAAAACAATTGGGGAAAAAGGCCCCTTTTAAAGCCCTTTACCCAATTGGTAAACCCCCAAAAGGGGTTTTTTCGGGATTCCCCTTTAAGGAAAAACCCTTTTTTTTTCCCCCCTTTTATCACCCGCCCTTCCTTTTAAAAGGGAAAAAACAGGTTTTTCCCATTGTTTTGTTTGCAAACCCAAAATTCCGCCCATTAAAAATTTCAAATTAGGGAAAAAAATTTTTTTCCCACAAATTTTAAATTGGCCCAAACCGGGCCCTTTTGCCCCTTTTAAATTTGGCCCCAACAAAGGGTTTTTAATTTTAAAAAAGCCTTTCCCAGGGGAAAATTTTTACCCCGGCCCCCCCAATTTTTGTTTAAAAGTTTCCCGGGGAAAGGAAAATTTCTTTTTCAATAAATTTTTAAGATTTTGGCCTTTCCAAATAAACCCATTTCCCTTTTTTACACCAAATTAAAATTTTGTTTTCCTTTTCCCTTCGGTTTGAAAAAAATCCGGCCCAAATTTTTTCCTTTTTTCAAAATCCCAAAGGGACGGACCCCAAAAAAAGGAACCTTTTGGTTTTTTGGGGCCCCAAAAAATTTTTCGGGCCTTAAAATTTTTTTGGGCCCGGAAAAATGCAAAGGGGAGTAAAAATTTGGGTTGCTTTCCCCTTTTTCAAAAGGGTGGAACCAAATACAAAAAAAATTTCCCCTTTTTTGCTTTGTTTGGGGGAAAAATTGAAAGTTTAAAAACCCTTTTGGGGTTTAAAAATTTTTAAAAAGGGCTTTACAAAAAAGCGGGGCCCTTTTCCCTTGGGGAAAAGAAGTTTTTAAAAAACCAAACCCCCTTATTTCTTTTTAATTTTTGGGCCCAAAAATTTTAAAGGGCCCAAATTAAAATTTTTGTCCCCGAAAGGGCCCCCCCAAAAGTTTAAACCCTTGCCAAAATACGGGGCAAAGGGGGGTTTTCCCGAAATTTTAATACCGGCCTTTTTTAAAAGTTTTTTGCCCGTTTTGGGGTTTCCCCTTTTTAAATTAGGGGAAAAAGCCCAAATTTTCCGCTCGGTTAAATTGGGCAAAAGGTTTTTGGGGGAAAAACCGCTTTTTAATTGCGAAAATTGCGCCTTCCCCTTTAAAAGGGTAAAAACGTTGGCCTCTCAAATTTTTAAAAGGACAGGTTTGCGGCTTAAATCGGTAAAAGGGCTTTTACCCCCAAATTTGCGCCTCCTTTGGGCCCCAAAAAAACCCCCTTTTTAAAACCGAACATGGCCTTTGGCATCAAGTTTTAAACGCCAATTTATAACCCCGGCGGTTAAAGTTTTGAAATTGTAAAAGTTTTTAAAGTGCCGGGGAACCAACAATGGTAGGCCAATTTAAAGGGGTTTCAGGGGGGAAAATAAGGGCCGCCAGTTTTTAAAATTGTCTTGTTAAATTAAAAACCCCGGGGGGTCCAACCTTCCTTGAATTCCTAATTTTGGGAAGAGAATAAAACCCCCATTGGGGGTTTGAAGTTAAAGCGCCTTTTTGAAAAAATGGGTTTTTGGGGGCCCAAAAAGGGTAGGACCATTAAATTAACCCAATATTGCGGCCTTTTTTCTTTTTTGGGTTTTTGCCGCCAAGCCGCTGGCCCCCTATCAATTTTAACATGGGCATCAATTGGGCTTCCCTTTTCAATCTAATAAAGGGGGGGCCCATTTTAAAAATTGGGGCCAATTTGTTCCATTCAAATAACATCAATTTTCCCCCCTTTTTTGGAAAATTCCAAACAAATTATGGACCTTTGTAAGCTTTAATTAAAAATTTTATTAATTCCCGAGAAGTTAAGCTACAAGAAAAGTTGCTTCAGGAAAAATTGCCAAACTTTTCCCTGGAAAACGGCCCAAGTAAAGCCCAATTAAAAAAACCCTTGGCCCCGGATTGGGGTGGATCGGGCTGGTTTGCGAAACATCAAACCCGGCCAAGAGTTTGAGGAAACCGCCGGCCAAAAGTGGGTTTCCAAAATTGGGGAAATTTAACCAACCCGGCCACAAAAGGGCCATACCTTCGTCCCAAATATAGAAAGCATTTTGGGGGTATTTTAAACAAAGGTAAAAAGGTTTACCACGCCTTTTTTTGGTTTTTTTTGGCCCTTGATTTTCGGCGATTTTGCGCCCCCAATTAAGCGGATTCAATAAAAAATCCCTTAAAAAGGGTTTTTTAAAATTTGTTATATTTTTCCCGCCCACCAAACCAATTTTTGGCTCATTTTAAACATATTTACATGCCCCGGGGGGGGCCCCTTTTTTTTTTTACAAAGCATTGAAAAAATTTTTTCATAGTTAAAGGCTGTATTTGTTGAAATAAAGGGTTTTTAAAAATTTTTAAAAGGCTTTTACCCAGAAAAAACCCTTGTTAAAAGAAAAAATTTAAATTCATTAAAAAAAAGGGGTCCCTTTCACCTTGGCCTTTCCCCAAAAAGCGGAAGGCCAGTTTTGCCACACCCGACCACCAACCGGGTTTTTTAAAGCGGGTAAAGGCACCGCCACGCCCCATCCAAACCCCCCCCCGGAAAACCCAACCCCAAGTTTTCCCTATGCAACCGGTCCCCTTTGCTTTTTTCCAATATTGCAAGCCTAACCACGGGGGCCCCCCAAAAAATAAAATTTATTTTTGGAACCTCCCCCCAGCCCCGGGGGAAAAACCCTTTTTTTTCCGGCAAAAAGGGTTAGACCCTTCCCAAAAACTTTCGCTTTAAAACGGCCCTTTTCAACCAAAAACCATGCTATGGCGCTTAATTTTAAAAAGGACCCCCCAAGTGGTAAAGCGGCGCCGAAAATCATTAGGACACGGATTGGCATAAATCGGGATAATTCCTTTTTTTGGGCCAAATCCGGAAAAAACCCCGTTGGGTAATTTAAATTTCGCTGCCTGGCCCAAGAAAACCGCGGGAAAACCGGGTTTGGTAAATTTGCCAACAAAATAAAATTTTGGGTTTTTTCTCGCCAAAACCCCCTTTCTCAAAATTTCGTTCCCGCGCCAAATTGGTTAAACCAAAGGCCCAAAAATCAAAGGTCGTTTTGGGCCAATTTTAGGGGGGGTTCATAGCAAGGTTTTAACAAAGTCCCCCTTTCTTTTAATCTGCCTCCGTTAAAAAAAACCGCCAAAAATTTATTCCTTTAATTGAGGGGAAGCCCCCTTTTGGCCCCCAAAACAAAGGGAAAACGGGGTTTTAGAAAAATTTTTAAAAATGAAAAGGGAAACCTTGAAAAAATAAAAACTTGTAAAATTTTTAAACCCCAATTTAAAATTTTTTGGGAAAAGGGAATTAACCCAATTTGGTTTTAAAAGGGGATTTTTTTAAAAAAGATAGCCTTTTATAGCGGACCCGGGGGTATTGGTTGGGGGCAAGGTTTTTGGGGCCGCAAAAATTTTAACCCACCAAAGGTTTTTTTTGGCGGTTTGCGCAAGGGTCCGGGTTTTTGATGATGGGGGAAAGGGCGCCCTTAAAGGCCCGGCGCGGTAAAAATTTTTTAAAACCCGGGCTTTCCAAGGCCCTGCCCGGGGCCTTTATCTTTTGCCACAACGGGAAGCATTTCTGGTTTCCCTTTTTTCCCAGGGCGATTTGATTAATTAAAATTTGGGCCAAATGGGACGCTTTTTTTTTTTTCCCTTTATTCCCAAAAGAAAACTGCCCTTTGTTGGGTTTTAAAAAGGCCATACGTTTTTAAGCGGGAGTTTTATGGTTTTTTTTTGAAAATTTTCTTAACCCAATTTTTAAAAAAGAAAAGTCCAGAAGGAAAAACCCCCTAAGATTTGCGAAAAAAAACCCGGAATGAAACTTTGCAAAAGAGGTTTTTTGGCCATTCTTTTTTTAAAAAAAAAATTGTTTTGGGAAAAATTCATTTACAAACCTTAGAAAAATTTTTGAAAATTGTGATGCTTTTAAATTTAGGTTGCGGAAAAACCCTTTTTTTTAAAAAATTTAAACTTTCAATTTGTTCATTGTTTTATTTTTGGCGTTTGCCCGGGAATTTTTTTTTAAAAGGGGG
The DNA here is from genome assembly GCA_029286875.1 of Lamproptera curius. NCBI lineage: Eukaryota > Metazoa > Arthropoda > Insecta > Lepidoptera > Papilionidae > Lamproptera > Lamproptera curius. The sequence goes on along the minus strand of JAGSMT010000571.1, from coordinate 15,940 downwards.
AAATTTTCCATTGTGTTTTCTGCGTTTTTTATGGGAAAAAGACCCCCCAAATACATACACTCAAATTGCCGGGAGATTGTGTGGAGGGGAGATTGCCCTTTAAAAGGGCCATTGCGGCCCTTCCAAAGGGGGCAAAAGCCTGACGTATTAACTCCCTTCATGCAAGCGGTTTGCCCGAAAAAAATTTCCCAAGGGTTTTGGGGAGGGCTCCAAGTTTACCAAAGCGTTTTGGTTAAGTGCGGGGTTTTCCAAAGGTTTGGGGCCTTTTTTGGGGGTTTGTCGTGTGGGATTCGCCCGGAGGGCGATGGCCCTTTGCGGGTTGGGTTTAACCGGTTTAAATTGCCCAAATTTGGGGTTTTGGGTGGCCACAAAACGAAATTTTGGCCCCCTTTTTACAATGCCAACTTTTAAAGGCCTTATTGGGGTTAAAACCCGTTTGGGAAACTAACCCCGTTTGGACTTAAAGGGGAAATTGAAAAATTAGGGTTTTGTCTGGTCGAAACTTCTTTTTGGGGCCCCATCAGGAAAATCAAGCGCCCAGGAATGGTCGATTTTATATTTGTGCAAAAGGATTGAAAAACCCCCCGGGTTTTTAAAAAACCCAATTTTTTTGGCCCCATTTTTGGGATCCTCCCTTGATGGGGGGAAAAAGGGGGGTTAAGGTCGGGGGGTCTTCCCTAATGGGTTTTTTTTTGATAATTTTCGAACCCTTTTTTCGCCCTTTTGGTGGTAGGTGTTTCCCCCCAACCACCAAAGTTAAAATTTTCATTAATTTGGGGATAATCCATTGTGGGCTGGGGGAACCGGGCGTTTCCCCCCAAAGCGAAAGTATAATCCATTTGCCCCCCAGCCCCGCAAATGCCCGCTTTCCTGGATTTAAACCCCCCCAAGCCAATAATGGGGGCAAAGCGGGAAAACGAAATTTCCCTTAACGCCGTACCACCAAGGGTTTCCAGCAGCATTAAAAAAATTTGCCAAGGGCCGCTTTTGGGAAAAAAAAAACCCGCCCGGCCCAAACCGGATTAAAAGTTCCCACATTGGACTTGAAAAAACCTTTATTGGGGGAGTTTATGAAAGGAAAGGGTTTTAAAAGGGAAAAATCGAATATTGAAATAATCCCGTTTTTAACTTTTTTTTGGTTGGCTTTAACCCCCGGCCACGTAATCGATCGAAGCTTTCGAAATTGTTGCCATAAAAATCACTGGCGGCGCAATAATCAGTCCCGCCGATAGGATATAGCGAAGTACAGACCAATAATTATGGTGTTGTCAAAAAAGGAGGCTAATGAATAATAACCACGGAAAAACTACAAGGCAGTGTAGTGCCCAAATAAAGTCATCACCTTAAAGTAATGTTGTGCCGCCCCAATAATAAGGATATGGCCGGTTAGATGGATAAGTTTTGGAAAAAAAACCCGCAATAATCAGGCAAGAAATCGCTGCAAGCGTCAATAGGTCAAATAAATCTAACTGAATTTTCCGTTCATGATATACCTTGGTGCTGAAAAATCATTTGAGAATAAGTGCCAGCGAACCTCTTTGTGTTTGCAGTTTAGGCAGTGTTTTGAAACCCTTGCCAATACACACGAAGGGGGGGTTTATTGTTTTTTCAACTATAGGATGGATAGAGGTTTTAAATTTGGATGAAGCGCTTAAGTTGAACCTCTATGCGATGAGCGATTAACCAATCTTACCAACAGCGCAATGCAGCTTAATAATACTGCAAAACAAAACATTGCCAAGGCAGCGCCTAATTCTATGGTACCCCTGCCATTCTGCCCAGCTAAACAATTTTGAAAATTGTTACGACCACCATCACCCGCAACAATCGTCAATGTAAACTCAATGCTGGCGCAAAAGCCTATGATAAATATATCGCCAAAAAAGTTGAAAATGCCATCAACCGCCGCATTAAAGCCGAGCGTCAAGGAGGTCAAAACAAGTATCGCCATAAAAATACAACTTAATAGCCGCCAAGTGTTGCGCTTGTTGGGAATAAAATAAGTAACAATAAAAAGCGCAGGAATGATGATGAGGAAAATAACCGCGAGGGGATAATACTCACCACTTAAAAGGCTTGTGCCACCCCAAAAATACAAATTTGGCTGATTGGAGTATTATTGAAAAGTTGCAAAAGCTGTGACAATGAGCAGTACAAACATCGGCAATGCAATGATATCAGAGGCTTGCAACTCTGATTTTTCCTTAACTTCCTTTTCTTCTTGCATTTTATCCCTCCGATAAATCAATGTTTAATTGCCAATATTTGTGTCTGAATATGCAGTTTCCATCGCGTTTTCTTTATTGGTTGACGTTTCACCGCCCAAGCCGCTTACGGGTTTTTACATCACCCTAAAAACATCATATCATATTTTTGAACGTAGTTCAAATTGAGATTGTAAACTTCCGATTTTTAATGATCATGGTACAGGGCGTTAATTGGCTATTTTTTACAGTTACTCAAAACGTGGCCATGGTTTTCGTTGATCATTTAAACAAAAAGTTTAATGAAACCATCGCTTTAGAAATTGAATTATGAGCGCAAACAAGCTTAAAAAAGCGGCAAAATAAAACATCGGCAAGGCAGCGCCCATTTTAATGATAATCTTGCTATTTTCACCATCCATACAGCTATTATAAATGTAATCGCTTATATAACCAGTAAACACAAGAAAACCATAGGTCATGATACCGCACCCAACTTGACTAACACCTGTTCCAATAGAATTAAATAAATTACCAAAGGCAACAGCAATCCAGATAATCGGTGCGATCAAAATAAGCATTCCCAGATATATATAACACATTTGCCGCCAAGTAGCGCGCGTTGCGGGAAAGAAATAAGTAATAATAAAGAGTGCAGGAATGATAATCAAGAAAATGATGCTTAGCGGCCAAACATCGCCACTTAACAAAGTTTGCCCACCCCAAAAATACAAATTTGGCAGATTTGACGGATATTGAAAGGTTACAAAGGCAGTGGCGATGAGCAAGGCGAAAATCGCCAATGCAATAATATCAAAAACTTGTAGTTGTGAACCATCGTTAACTTCCATTTCTTCTTGCATTTTACCCTCCGATAAATGTCCAGTAAACCTTTTGTCCTTAGAGCGTTTTCCAAAAAAGGTGAAGCGGTTTTCGGACAAAAACGCAGGTCAAACAATGGATTAGAGCGCTGATCTGATCTGATGGGATCAGATCAGCGCTCTAGCGTTTGAAACCAGAAGATAGGTTAACCCATTGCGAAGATCTGCTTTCCATGGCGTTTGGCTTGTTGCTTTACTCAAAGTTTGCTGGCACCTTGTATTTCTAGCAACCAACCATGTCACCATAATATCAAAATAATGAACATCGTTCAAATTAATAATGTAAAAACACGATATTTTTTAAAAATCAAACTTAAAGCTATGTGTATAAGTAGAAAAAATGGTTGTAAATCAATTATTTTAACGATCTATCTTTTAATATTTTAGGGTAGCGCACAAATAAAAGCGGCAAAGAAAAAGTGCCTGTGAAACCACAAGCACTTTAGATAATCTTCCCAGCACTATTTTAGCAGTGAAGGCTACATACTCTTATAGATTTTTTGCCTTGTAGGCATCAACGGCCGATTGAATTGCTGCACGAGCCGCCGCTGCATCTTCAAAACCTTGCGACTTCACCTTTTTGCCCTCTTCGGGTAAGTTTTTATAAATAGCAAAAAATTGTTCAAGCCGTGCCACTTCAATGGGTGGCAAATCCTTCATTTCTTTAATATTATCATAGGTGGGGTCAATTTTTGTCGTTGGAATGGCGATAATCTTATCATCCATCTCGCCGTCATCAATCATTTTCAAAATATCTATTGGCCTTACCTTAATGGCGGCGCCCGGTATAATTGGACTACGTGTATAAACAATCATATCAAGCAGATCGCCATCGCCAGCAAGACTACTTGGAATCGAACCGTAATTGGCGGGATAAACAAACGGCATAGACTGGAAACGATCCACAAAGATAAGGCCGGTTTCCTTATCAATTTCATATTTAACACTGCATCCTTGCGGGATTTCGATAACCGCGACAAATTGATCTGGAACCTTATCACTCTGCGGTAAGCGACCGAGATGAACTTGGACAAAGGGAGAAAATGCTGACATAGACATAAACGCTCCAACCGCAAATTGAGGATAATGGTGAACCGAGCAAGATCATTGGTCAAGCAATCAGCCCAAAATAACCGCTACGCGATGGCAACTTTATGACATTTTTATGCTTAGCATCCTTTATATGCCTTGGGTTCTGAGTCCGCCTCGGAGGAAGATATTACCATTAAAAAATCAAAATTTCAATTTTGAAAATTTGGTAAGCCAACGACGAATGAGATAATTAGCGATTGAACCAGCGGGGGGAAGATTAAACCCCTGTTCATGGCGTGCAAAAAGCATCTCATTAACCTCGTTGCGGGTAAACCACTCAGCCTGCGCAATTTCATGATCATCAATGGTGATGCCATCATCCAAAGCCTCAACAAAACAGCCAAGCATTAAAGCTTGCGGAAAAGGCCAAGGCTGGCTGGCAACATAGGTCACTTCACCCGTTTTTATGCCAACCTCTTCCAAAACCTCGCGGCGCACAGCGGCCTCAAAGGTTTCCCCCTGTTCGATAAAACCTGCAAGGCAAGAAAAGCGCTTTTCCGTAAAATTATGATTATGGGCTAAAATACATTTATCACGCCGTGTCACCAACATGATGGCAACTGGATCAACCCGCGGAAAATGCTCGGCTTCACATTGGCTGCAACTGCGCCTATTGCCGCCGCCACGCATAATGGTTTTGCCACCGCAACGGGCGCAAAATTGATTATTATCATGCCAATTCAATAAAGAAGAAGCTTGCGCCAAAGCACCTACTAATGGTGGTGCAATCTTGGTATCCGCATAAAGACCGCGCAGATTGCTAGCAAAAAATGGCTCATTCAACTGGTCAATTTTAAACTCACCATGAACGGCTAAAATACCACTGTCTTGATATTGACCAAGATAAACTGCATTGTGCCAATCGGGTGCAAATTCGCCCGCCTCCTCAAGTGTCAGCAATGGTGTATTGCCTTTTTGCAATACCAAACCATGAAGCAGCATGATAACCAATGTTTGCTTGGATTGCAGCGCCAGATCAACACAATCATCACGGCGTTTTTCGGAGTCACGGATAATCGGATTACTGGTAAAAGCAATATTTGCAAAAGAAAGCGGTGCCTGCATTATTTTCCCCGAAAATGAATTTTACTTATAAAATTTTAAACTTAGCGTTTTATTTTTTAAACAATAACTTCTTTTTATCAATAATTTATCAGTCAATTTGAAGACTTAAAAATCAATACCAAAATGCCAATGAGAGGTTTTGCCTCAACCTTGTACCTAAGATATGGCGCAAGATTATAAAGTCTTAAATTATTCTACTCACATTATATTTAGGCGGCTTACAATAGTTATTGGTTTATTGCCCTAGAGCGCATTTCGATCTGATTGGATCAGATCGGCGCTCTAATCCATTGTTTGACCTGCATTTTGTGCGAAAACCGCTTCACACTTTTTGAAAAAAAACGTCTTAAACACATTGCACTGGCAATCCCGCACGAGAAGTTTGCATGATTATTTAAAAACGCACGTCTTTATTATTTGCATTACGCCAATAGTTTTTTGACCCTGTCACTCAAAGCCGCTAAGCGCACCTCATCATAGGCAACCTTACCTGCAAAGCCCCATACTGGCCCAGGCCAATTACCATCTCCCTCATGGCGGGCAATGACATGAATATGCAATTGGCGGACAATATTGCCCAAGGCAGCCGTGTTAATTTTGCCATTGGGGAAAAGTTCGTGCACGGCTTTTGATATACAGCCATGATCTCTGCAAAGATGGCAATTTGCTTATCGCCGTCAAGGCTGTGTAATTCTATCGCATTAGCGATTCTTGGCACAAGTACGAGCCATGGCCAACGGCTGTCATCAAGCAGACGTAAATCACAAATTTTTAAAGACATGATGAATTTCGTATCACGCTCCAGCCGTTTATCCAAAATAAAATGCTTATTCATTGTGGTTTCTTACCTTTTTTTAAAAAACAATACTTGCTTTTTGCGCCTAAATTGACGATATGACAAGTGGGAAGCTGGTGGTGGACGAACCACTCGCCAATCGGGTCAGGTCCGGAAGGAAGCAGCCCTAACGAATCTGGGTCGGGTCACCGAGCCAGTTTCCCACCTTTTTATGGAAGATAATTTTTTAAAAAATAGGCAAATAGAATCGTTGTTTTATTTGCGAGAATGCAAAAAGTATTTTACTGCAATAAATAAATTGCAAAGCCTTTGACAAAATGCCATAAATTTAAAAATATTTTAGCAAACCCTTTTTCAGATATTTGGATTGAGAGCATGGACAATAATACGGCAGAACAAGCTTATCGCGTTCTTGCCCGCAAATATCGTCCGCAAGATTTTTCTGACCTTATTGGTCAAGAACCGATGGTGCGCACCCTTACCAATGCTTTTGAAGCTGGCCGCATTGCCCAGGCATGGATGCTCACAGGTGTGCGCGGTGTGGGTAAAACCACAACGGCACGTATCTTAGCGCGCGCCCTCAATTATAAGACCGACACAATTGACCGCCCCACTATTGACTTAACAATAATGGGCGAGCATTGCCGAGCCATTATGGAAGGGCGCCATGTCGATGTGGTAGAAATGGATGCCGCCTCCCATACTGGTATTGACGACATTCGCGAAATTATTGAACAAGTGCGTTATCGCCCTGTTTCAGCCCGTTATAAAGTCTATATCATCGATGAAGTGCATATGCTGTCAACGCAGCCTTTAACGGTTTGCTTAAAACCTTGGAAGAGCCGCCGCCGCATGTAAATTTATTTTTGCAACAACAGAAATTCGCAAAGTGCCAATCACGGTTTTAAGCCGCTGCCAACGTTTGATTTGCGCCGCATTGATTCGGCCACCTTAACCCAACATTTGCAAAAAATATCGAATGCCGAGCATATTAGCGTAGAAAATGAAGCTTTGGCGATGATTGCCCGCGCCGGCGAAGGCTCGGTGCGCGATGCTTTGTCTATTCTTGATCAGGCAATTGCCCATGGTGCTGGCAGCGTGCATGTGGATGCCGTACGCTCAATGCTTGGTCTTGCCGACCGCGCCCGCATTATCGATCTTTTTGAACTGATTATGAGCGGCGAAATAGCAAGTGCCTTACAAGAATTTAAAAATCAATATGATGCTGGTGCTGATCCGGTGGTCATTTTGACTGAGCTTGCTGATTTTAACCATCTGGTCACGCGCTTGCGCTTTACACCGCAATTGAGCGAAGATATTTCCCTTTCGGAAGAAGAGCGCCGCCGTGGGGCTGCGTTTGCCGATAAATTATCTATCCGCACTTTATCACGCAATTGGCAAATGCTGTTAAAAGGCATTAGTGAAGCGGAAAACGCGCCGCGTCCATTGCAAGCGGCGGAAATGTTGCTTATTCGCCTTGCTCATGCGGCTGATTTGCCAACCATTGATGAAGCACTAAAAGCCATTGCAGAAGGCAGGACCCCCGATATTGCCTTAAATCAAATGGCGATTGCCATGCAAAAGGCTGCACCGTCAACAAGCGCTCAATTGCCGAATAATACTGCTTCACACAAGGGGCTGCAAACACCGCAACCCCAAGAAACTATTATTGATGACAGCAATAACAGCCAAACAAAGCCAACGGCTTTAGCTGAACATGCAAAGGTGAGCGCTGAAATCGCAATCCATTCAGCTGGCGAGGGGGACACTCGCCAAGCCGCAAGCGATGACTTAGCGGCGGTCAATAATCCAAGCCCATTAAATGATGGTGCTATTAATGCCTCAATTGAAGAAGAAGCGGATTTAACAACCAATACGCCTGACGCGATAGCTGGCGATGCACCGGGTTAAAGAAAATAGCGCTAAAGTGCTAAATGGAAAAGCCGCCAGTCAAAATGATAGTGAAGAAACAAACGATAATGATGCAAAAAGACGTAGAGGTTGTCGAAAAAAAAAAGCCTGAAATAAAGCGCTTTAATGATATCATTGCTCTTGCTGATGAAAATCGCGATTTACATTTTAAGTTTTATTTAAAAGAATATGTGCGGCCAATTACGGTAAAGCAAGGTGTTTTGGAATATGTTCCCACACAAGATGCGCCGCGCAATCTTCCTCCATTATTACCAAGACCCTATTAGACTGGACGGGGGAACGCTGGGCAGTAACGGCTTTACGTGAAGGCGGCGGCATGACCATGGCTGAGACAGAGCAAGCCCATCGTGACGCACTTTTATCCGATGCTGAGGCAGATCCTGATGTGGGGGCAATATTAGCGCAATTTCCAGGCGCAAAAATTGTAGATGTGCGTTTAAATAATGTGGAACCGCAAGATGATGATGACGCGGATATTGATTTAAGCGATGACAATGCCGATATGGAGGAGGAATAGCCTTACTATAAGCAGAATTTTAAATTTGCTTATGGATAATTATTAAATAAATTGCAGGTTTAAAGGAGTTTTTTATGCGCGATATGATGGGCATGATGAAAAAGGCGAAGGAAATGCAGGCCAAGATGCAGGAAATGCAAGAAGAAATGGCCAATATGGAAGTAACCGCTACCTCAGGCGGTGGCATGGTGAGCGTGACATTATCTGGCCAAGGTCTTATCAAGGCGATAAAAATCGACCCGTCCCTTAACAAGCCAGAAGATACTGAAATCTTGGAAGATTTAATTATGGCCGCCCATAATGAAGCAAAAGGCAAGATTGAAGCGGCAATGGCGCAAAAAACCCAAGATATGACCGCTGGCCTGCCAATTCCCCCTGGCTTTAAATTGCCATTTTGATTTTTAAAAAAGTTAAAGCAAAAAGCCCCATAGATTTGTCAATCAAAGGGGCTTTTTTAAAAATACTTAGAGCGCATTTCGATCTGATTGGATCAGATCGGCGCTCTAATTCATTGTTTACACGCCGTTTTTTATCCGAAGACCGCTTTATGCTTTTCGGAAAACGCTCTAGAATTTTTTAAAAACTCTATCCAATCGCGCCGCAAAACTTTGCTTGGTTTTTAACGGGAGTTTATTTCCTATTCAAGCGTAAAATCAAAGCGATAACTACCAGACACACCAACAGTAAATTGGTTTTTAGAGCCACGCTGTTTCACGAGACTTGAATCAGCCGCAGGGCCAGTCAAACGGTCATATTCGCCAAACAAACTGGTGGTAATTTTATCTGTGGTTTTCCAAGTAACCGCACCACCGGCACCAACCGAGCCAATGCCACCCTTTGGATTATAAGGCTTGAGGCCGGTTAGTGGTGCACGAAATTCATCTACACCATAAAAAGCGTCATAATAATCCTTGGAGGCAACAAACATTCGAGGGCCGGCTGAAACGCGCACCGTAGGTGTTACATCATGAAAAGCGTCAACCGCAATATCGGCGACAACCCCTTGGTGCGAGCGAATACCATGGCGCACTTCAACGCGCGCGCGCATCCAGTCAACCGGATAAAGCTCAGCAAAAAGACCAGCTTCACCGCCAAGTTTAACGCGTCTCATGCCTTTAAGATCATCTGACGTGCTGCCATCGCGCTGCCAGATAATTTTGCCGACAATACCAGCATTGAATGGTCCGGCAGAAACAAGCCCAAAGGAGGGATTATCATTGCGCGAAGAAAAACGCGCTTCAGAGCCTGTCCGACCGATTGAGAAAATAGGTGCAAATTTTAATTGGTTTTTAGAATCGCCCTCATAGCTTGGCGCACTATAAGCGGAGCCACCTAAGGTTAGCGACCAGTTGCCAGACCAAAAATGCGCCTTTTCTTTTGGCATAACAATGCCATCATTATATCCACTATTATAATTGCCACCACCACTATTATAGCCATTGCCGCTATTATAATCGGCAGCCATAGCAGGCGCAGCGCATATTGCTGCCAATGCGATTAATGCAGCTGATATAATCTTTTTTGAACTGCCTTGTAGTTGATGACCCAAAATCACTTCATAAAACTCCACTATAAATCCTGCTAGGCTTTCTTTACACCAAGCTATAAGTCCAAAATTTGGCAATCCAAAAATTGGAAATTATGGTAAAGGAAATTACCAGCAATCCTATTTACCTTAAAATCAGGCAAAAGAAAACAGCTCGATTATTGCCAATAAGTGTAAAATTTCATTTAAACGGTAAATTCAAACTTTACATTCTAAACTAAAAACGCGTTTCTTTTTTAATTATGGTTTCGCAAAGGTTAATAATAATATTTGCTTCTAAAGCCCGCTCCCCTAGCCAATTGCCGGAACATCCTCGAAAAAGGCAATTGATAAGCCCTCCAACGGCTCTTTCATACCAATAACCAACATTCATTAGAGCGTTTTTTCGAAAAGTGTGAAGCGGTTTTCGGACAAAAAACGCAAGTCAAACATTCGATTAGAGCACCGATCTGATCCAATCAGATCGAAATGCGCTCTAAGCGATTTAAGCCAACTCATTGGCAAACAAAATAAATTCAACGTGTTACACAGGCAATTTCCTTTTTTTGCCAATAAAATACCGCTAAGAGCCAATTAAATTGAACGCTGTTCATATTTAATGTATATTATTACAAATAAATGGAGGTAAAAATGCAACATATAAAAGACGATTTTCTTCGCTTTAAAGGCCATTTCTTTGATATATCGATTTTCTCGATTCTTATAATCGTGATCAGCGCGTGTTTTATAACCTACAAATATCCCTATCGCCAAAATGAACTAATTTTTTTGGTGGCCAACCGCTTTGGGCAACGCAATATGGCGCAATTATAATATGCTTTTTGATTATTTTACCAATTGCCCTTATCATCAGCTATTTTTTTCAATCAAAAATCAATATCTGGAAACCAGGACGGTTTTTTGTACTTGGAGCCATACTCGTCATTGATATTATTTGGGTGCTGAACGCCATACAGGAAACTATGCTTGCTTTGTTTGCACCTGTTGTAATAGCAGCAGGTTGCATTCCAGCATCCATGCTCCTTCAAATGCAAAATGGTCCAATGTCAAAAACCATGGAAACCTGTGTTAATGCCTTTGATTCCTCGCTGCGTTTGAATTACGGAGCTGCGATAAGCTTTTGGGCTGACACCTGACTTTATATAAGTTAGGGTCTATTTATGTATCTAAAGCATTGTAAATTTCACGAAATAAGCAGTTAAATGAAATATTTCGTTGCGGTTCAACTGCTGCGGCTGCAAGCTGGCGTTCATCGCAATACACAATCCGTTTCTTTTCATAAATTACGTTTTTAATTGCCGCAAAGCGGAAAACGGGCAGACAATTTCTGAAATAGATTAGATGAAAGATTTTGGTGGTCACGCAAAGCGGGTCGAGGAGTGGAAAGGTTGCCTTTTTGGCATTCTTAAACGGGTGGCCAAGTCTTTAACCCAAATCATCCCCGGTCCAGAAATACCAAAGCCTATTCGGGAGAAAATACCTGAATTGTTTATAAACTTTTGGGTGGATATAATCCGTGTTTCAATTTAAACATTATCTATTAATCATTCAATTTTTTCCAATGGAAAAACCAATTAATGGTTTGAAATTTCAAAAAGAAAGGACATTGAGAAAATTCAATGGAATTCCAAAAAGAAATTTCGATTTATTCTGGAAAGAATGTGAATGGAGATTTAATGTGGGCTCACCTAAACAGCTACTGGATGACCTAAAAATCATCCTCAAGTCACAATATTAGGTGTCAGCCCCTAGCTTTTTTCTCATTGCTGGCGTAATCAGTATTGTTACTTTGTGCAGTTTGTTGATCGTGCGAATAATAAGCTATACAATTGCACTCATTCAACGTCAAAAAACGGTCAAACTTGACAAATAATCCAACACAGGCATTCTGCGATTACAAAAGTTTTCTTTCGTTTATCACAACCGTGCAAGCGATGCGTTTTGGAAAATCGAACCGAGTTGATCCCAAGCTTTGCTCACCTACACCTATCTGCCTGACAAATTTGGGATAGTTAACATGGATTTATCAAAATATTTTATGTTCTCTAAAGCGAAACTACAAAAATTTGTTAATTGCCTAAATTGTACCATAACTATAAATGCAATGATGTGATCTTATTCGGGAAATTCAACGATGATTATATCTATGCGTAAAAAATGCCCAACCATTGGCAGCATAACACTATCAGTTATTGTTGCACTTTATATTCTGCTGCTCTTTAATAAAACATTCTGGATACGGATTTTTAATCTATTTCAAAATGACTATGGTAGTTTAACCGCACTCATCATTGCCTTGCTTTGCCTATTTATAATTTTAACAGTTACCTTTTCAGTTAAATATTTTATAAAGCCATTTTTTATTTTTTTAATTATGGTTAGCTGCTTTGCAAGTTGGTTTACCGACCAATTTGGCATCATTATCGACCGCAATATGATTACAAATATTGTAGAAACAACAGCGGCCGAAGCCCATAACCTTATTAGTTTTGGTTTTATATTACATATTATTATTACTGGCATTATTCCGTGCCTTCTTATTGTCTGGGTTAAAGTCAAACACCAACCAATAATGAAAAAGATTGTTTATAATCTTGCCATTATTATTCCCTGCTTTGCGGTGATGATTGCGTCAATATTGCTGACATCACGACAGTTAATGTCAACCTTTCGCGCCAATGGCGCAAGTCTAAGCATCATTAACCCAATTATGCCAATAGCAAGCGCCATCAAATATGTTATTGTTAACCAGCATCAAAAACCAGTAGAGTTTAAAACTGTTGGCCTTGATGCTAAAGTTAATCCCAAAGATGTAATAAGCGGGCATCCAAGAGTTTTAGTTGTTGTTGTAGGGGAAACAGCAAGGGCTGAAGATTTTTCATTACAAGGCTATGAAAAGGAAACCAATCCCAATCTTAAGCGCAACAAGGTTCTCTATTTTGGCAATACATCGAGTTGTGGAACCGCCACCGCGCAATCAGTGCCTTGCATGTTTTCCCCTTATCCCAAAAGTGAGTTTAGCGTGGAAAAGGCACTTTCAACCAGCAGCTTACCAGATATTTTAAACCAAGCAGGGGTCCATGTTGAATGGTGGGACAATGATACCGGCAGTAAGGGCGTTGCCGATCGCATTAAAACAGTGACCTTTTATGGGGCTGACAATCCGCAATTTTGTATTGAAGGGGAATGCCAAGACGGCATCATGCTAGAAAAATTAGATGCGTGGCTTAACAATGTAAAAGGCGATAGCGTGCTGTTTATCCATCAATTAGGCAGCCATGGCCCTGCTTATTTTAAACGCTACCCCAAAGACTTTGCGCATTTTCAACCGCAATGTGAAGGGCTTGACTTTAATGCCTGCACACGCGATGAAATCCGTAATGCCTATGACAATACCATTCTTTATACGGATTTTTTCTTGAGCACTATTATTGATAAGCTCAAAGAGCGCCAAGCCAATATCGATGGTGCATTGATCTATATGTCTGATCACGGCGAATCGCTTGGTGAAAACGGTTTATACTTACACGGTATGCCCTATGCATTGGCTCCCAAACAACAAACCCATATTCCGTTTGTTTTATGGATGTCACAAGCCTTTAGCAAGGCGATGAATATTGCTGAAAGCTGCGTCGCTAAAGATGCAGCCACCAAACCTCTATCCCATGACAATCTGTTTCCAACGGTCTTAACAATGATGAATGTTGATACGATCGTTAAAAATAAAGCCCTTGATATATTTGAACCCTGCAAGGGTGCCAATCAATAAACCGCATTGCAATGGAATTGGTGGGTTGAGCACCTGCAATGAATGCTCTTAACATGAATGAGAGATAGGCTACAAAAGGGCTATTGATAGTTCAGCGATCAACTGTTTTTATCTACTGGCGCAACCATATTATTCTAAATAACTCGAAAATTTAGATAGATTGCAAATTGCTTTAGAGCGCATCTCGATCTGATTGGATCAGATATGCGCTCTAATCCATTGTTTGAGCGACGTTTTTTGTGCGAAAACCGCTTCACACTTTTCGGAAAACGCGATAAGAAGTTAAATACAAACAAATCTTAAATGGAATGATCTCAAGCGCGAAAAATCACTATTTTTTTGATCTTAAAAAAAACCGCGCTTTTCAAACTTGCAAAGCGCGGTTTTTAAAAAAATTATTTCGTAAAATTATGCGGCTTCAACTTCATGGCCGTCTTCGAGTAAATCATCATTCTGCTCGTCAGCTTTAGCATTGCGCTTAGGGTTTTTCACCAAATTAGCTTCGATAAGACGCACGGCTTCGGTCTCTGAAACCGCATTAACCGCCGCAACTTCCCGTGCCATACGGTTTAATGCACCTTCATATAGCTGACGTTCTGAATAGGATTGATCAGGTTGATTATCAGCTCTAAATAAATCGCGCACAACTTCAGCAATAGCAATAAGATCACCAGAATTAATTTTGGCATCATATTCCTGCGCTCGGCGTGACCACATAGTACGCTTTACACGGGCGCGGCCTTGCAAAACTTTCAAGGCACGATCGACAAAGTCGTTTTCTGAAAGTTTGCGCATGCCAATAGAAATGGCTTTTGCAACGGGCACTTTAACGTGCATTTTGTCTTTTTCAAAATGGATGACAAAAAGCTCTAATTTATGGCCTGCAACTTCTTGCACTTCAATTGCGACAATTTCACCAACGCCATGCGCTGGATAAACAATCGATTCACCGGCGTTAAAACCATGGTGGGCGGAGGTCTTTTTCTGCTGGGATGTCATAGGCTAAACTTTCTCCCTTTGTGTCCGGCATAAATTTGCCGAAGGCACATGTTAAACCCTTAAGGCTGATATCAATAATTTTATGTCGATTTGCTTGGGTGTGAAAATAAACCAGAAATAATTTTCAATGAACATTGTTTAAATTGTTGCTTAATATTGAAAACACCAACATGAATGAATGCGCTATATATCTAAAAGCGCAAAAATCTATTGGTATGATTGGATAATATCCATCATGCCATTTCAAACAACATCACATATGATAAAACTGGTAAGGTCACGATTTTGCTTTCGACAGAATTGATTCATTATATCACTTTTTTGATAAGAATCAACTTATTATCAAAAATTTAACACTTACGAGCAAGAGAGTTGTTTTTCAGCGCTTTTTCATGAAAGATACAGACAGGAAACACCATTTTGAACGCTTACCTAGCTTGGAGCTTTTCTGAGTGATAGCATCTGCGTTTGAATAGTTAATCCCCAGTGCCACCATTGGGAGAAAAGAATTTTTCCAATTTTTCAGTGACGCCGCCATTTCTTCCCTTTTTCAGGCAATTGGTCTTTTGATGGTGATATTTTCCATTTTTCTTTTCAGCGTTTAAACCAACCAATTGTTCAGCCCCTCGCGGGTTTACGTTAGCTAAGATTAGGTTCCAAACCCCGCAGTCATATTATCCGGTTAAAAAAACCCACCTTCAAAAACAATCAACGGACAAACCCGACACAGCCGATATTTACAAAAGAAATTGGTTTCCGACGTCAAATCTTAACTCCAGATTACCAGCAGTTTGGGTTTTTCCCTTTATCAAAATCATTTGAACCATGAAATGGTTTTAAATTAAACATATACCCAACTTATCAAAGGGTTTATTGGATTTTATAATATATTTTTTATTACCATAGTTTGGGTTTGACTTTCCAAAACCATTAATGCAAAATCAATTTAAATAAATAGTTAAAAGTAATTATAAGTCTTGAGCCAGTTATCATTTTTCCCAAAAGTATAAACCTTAAAACCATCTAAACAAGTCGAAAATTGGAAACCATCAAAGCCTGTCACCCTTAAGTTAACTCATTTATAGTGTTCTTTTTACCATGGTTTCAAGTGTGGTTATAAAGATTATCGCAGCTTTGCA
>JAGSMT010000570.1:0-55442 GCA_029286875.1 Lamproptera curius | reverse complement strand
ACCGCCACACATGTCTTCACTGCGTTACTCACTATTGGTTTTGGAACTACCAAAAAAATCTTCCAATATCATCATCAAAATGTCTTATTTAACTGAAGTTATTAACACAGATGAGACTAGACGAAAATATTTCCAAGCGTTTTGATCACCTCCAGGCACAGATCACCAACGCAGGATCTTCAAAAGACACTGTTGCCAAAGTTGATGAAAAGCTCCGAACATTCAGAGAACTGATATATGGCATTCTTAATCTTCTGCGGCAGCAGATTAAAGAGTGTTGCAAGCATATAGATGACATAGATATAAGGAGCCGGACAAAATCTCACATTGTTCTAGGCATACCTGAGAAAGATACTGAGAGCGGTTCAGATTTAATTTTAGATATATGCAACAAAAAGCTAGGTCTACCCAATGTATCTGGTACATCAGTTATGGGCGTCATCACCTCGGAGCAAGAAATAAAGAACACCACAGGCCCATTTTAGTGAAGTTTTCTTGTTTTATCACTAGAATGGATGTTTGAAGAGCTAAGTCTAGCTAAAGGGTTCATCAATCTCTGTCAAAGAGTTTCTAACAAAGGCCAAAGTGTTTTTGCTAAGGCTCGGCTTCACTTTGGCATGCATGCGGTCTGGACACAGGGAGGAGTGATCTTCATTAAAACGTCGTGTGGCAACAGTCAACACGTTGACCTCTGAGGACGAGCTTATTCCGTTACTGGCCAAGTATCCAGCGGCATCTGGCAAGTCTTTAACAAAAAACGCAATTGCTGACATTAGTAAAGTCTAATTGTAATTAAAATAAACATACATTTAAATTTATATATACATGTTATTTTGATATGTGGGCGAGCATCGGTATCACTATTAATATTTACCTCTTAGTTTATTGCCTTTTCGCCTATATTTCCTATATAGCCGGTATTGTATGTAGCCTTTGTATTCTTTAACTTTAAGTGGAGATACGCTTAAACTGCCTGAATATAATCTTATAATCTTTCAAAACACTGCGTTAGATAACTTGTTTTAATATTTTACTAATAAAAACTTTTAATGCTTTAATATTTTTAGTCCAGTTCTCTTCTTTTTTTAAACTTTAGGTTCCACCAAGAGCATCTCGTGGATTCTGCAGTGTCAAGGTTGGGAGAAAACAAAGTATGGTTGAAATTGGTCTGTAAAAGTTGGTTTTACGGTAAAATAAGCACTTGATTGGTTTAGATACCTGGGACAAACACAAAACAACGGGTTAGTGTAAAAAAAAACTTCATTTTAAAATTACTTAATTAAGACAGTACAAAAATTGATACAGACTAATAGAATAGGAGGAGGGAAAAGGGTTGGCATCAAAATTTTATTATTAATACGGATAAATTTACAAAGAATTTGAATAGAGAGTGGATCATTGAAAGTTATAAGGAAAGGATGTTGATAGGTCTGGGAATTTTCTTAGGCAGTATCATAAAGAGGAATTATTAGATTTGAACAAGAAATAATGATCTAATGTACCTCTGCATAAGCCACACTGGCACAATGAATTATCCAGTATGCGCAGTTTGCATTAAAACACTGGGGAACAAAAATGTTCTAATCATAAGGATTAAAATGGACGTAACTAATTTGGAAAAGATTTATATCAAAAAATCATGGCCGGATAGGATATTAGGCTGGATTGATGCAAAATTTTTCCCTGTAACTTTATTAGTTTTCTGCCACATTTTATCCCAAGATTCCATAAGAAGAGGTTTAGCCATAGAGCGCATGTCTTGGCCAAGAGTGTATGAGTGATATGGGTCACCGACAACAATAGACTGGTTTGCATATTGATCTGTTGCTATTGCCACTTATACCAGAGTGGCCTGGAATCCATGCTAAAAATATTTGTATGCCTGTATTATCTAAATTGTGTAAAGGGTGATAGGGAAAGGTGTTTGCAGTGGAATGGGAGTTTCAGCAGATCCTCTAAGCAACTTTTGAGTCACTGAGGATAAGTGATTTAGGAAGTGAGATCTGTTTGCATCTATGAAGTTAACTGCTTGAGTATTGCAATAGATTTGCCTGTAAAAATTTAGCATACTAGAGGACATCTAAAGCTCAAGACAACCTGACATTTTGGAATAAAACGAATGCACCAACACCAACACATCTGTAAAATCCCAGCTAGCCCAATCCACACTGCTCATCTGATTAAATTTTTGATTAGCATTTAAAGTGGGAGGATGGAATAACAAAGAATCAAGTGAAGGATAAAAAGTGGAAAATTTTAGGGGACGACGAAAATTGAGGACAGTTTGTATCTATTAAAACTTTTGACTAATAAAGGATGGACCAAAGGAAGATATGCTAATGGAAAGGATTTTAAAATAGGATGAGAAGGGAACTGAATGGCACTGGAAAAATACCTATCAGCAAGAAATTGTCTGGAGAAAAGAGGAGGTAATATAGATAATTTAATTAGATTATGCAATTAATGTTAAGGAATCTGTAATAATCAGAAGTTTTTGCAGTCATAAGTTCTATAACTGATTAGATTTAAAACTAAGTACGTTTTACACGTTATATTTTCATGACTTTTTGTGGCGTTAAGAGTTTTTGTTAGTATTTAAACGAAAATTGCGTGAACTTTTCATAAGGATAGAGAGCTTTTCATTTCTGAGAAACGAGGCGTTTTACACGTCCTGAAAACCCTACTTACGTAAATTAGAATGAATAGAACATATGAATGAAAATTTTTATCTATATCTCTTTATAGTTCTTAATAAACACGAATAGAACATTTGCAAGAAGACTAAAAAAACAAATCTCACAATAATAAAAAGAGACCAAAGATTTGAAACAGACATGTTGTTTAAGGAGTCTAAAGATATACTTCGAAATAATTAATTTTAAATAAATATAATTAAGGAGTTTGTGTAATAAAAAATCTTGTTTCTAAAAATCATGTCTCACTTAATTTGCGTTTAAATATTTTTTGTACATTTACATCCATGATACACTTAATTTGCATCGAACAAAAAAGCAAATAAAACTCCATCGCAATTCCGACCGGAAAATGATTTACAACGAGGTTTGTTAGATAATTAAGTCCACGAACATTTCGATAACGCTGTGAGGCTAAATGAACGATTTGCAGTCGAGTTTCAAATGTAACCGAATTGCTCTATTTATATGTTTATTCTAGTGTTTATTTTAAAGATCAAAGAGCACTCTTTAATTGGTTCGGAAATCCTAGTACTCCTATTCTTAATAAAATGAGTGCAAAAGTTTGTAAATATTGGAGTTTGTTATTTTTATTCAATCACTACTAGACGGATTTTAAAGAAATTTAGTAATAAGATAGATAAGAATAACTTATAATTATAATCTTAAATCGGCTTAGCTAGTATTTAAATAAATTAGATTAGGCTTTCATTGCAAAAGTAGGTTTTTGTATAAAATCATATTAAAAAAAACTGACGGAGAAAAAAAAAATAAAGGATTCGTTTTTGGGGAGTGCAAACTGCTTACCTCTTAAAATAAGGCTAACAGCATTTTTGTAATTTATTTATTTAAAATTTGTGCACGATTAAGAATGATAATCTAACCTCATACAGAAATTTTGGTCTGCAATGATGCGTTCAATTGCGGACCAAAATATCTGTATGTTATGAATATCCCACAGTTACCAATAAATGTAAACATTAAGAAAATATACTGAATGAGAAGAAAATATAATGAGGCATATTTTAAGCTGATTTAAGTCAATAACAGAGTCATTTAAAAAAAAAACAAATAAGGATTCATTTTATATAGATAATATATAGTATTATCAGGTTTTTAATTTAAACTCTCAATTTCTCTGTTATAATCCAAACCATTTTTATCATTTGATGGTTTACTATTGATTGAGCTCTTAAAATCATATGGACCTTCAACCAATATAAAATTAGCTAAATATGAATAGGTATATAAGCAAATCAACTTTGAAGTGGGAATTTACAGATTAGAGAAGTTAGTACTATGAGATGCATTTGAAAGATGTACGAAATTTTCCTTTTTTTGACAATGTACACTAGGAGAGAGATACACTTATTAAAATAAATGTTAATAGACGCCTCAATAAATTATTAAAAGAATGTTGAAAGTATTTACGTTCGACAGCTCGCCAGTTCGACCAACATTAAAAACCTAAAATTTTGAACCTTAAGAAATGGCCTAAACAAACTAACAATAGTAGACTTTTTGATATTCTGCTGTATCCTTACAGATACACGATCAAGAAAAGGGACACTAAAACAAAGAAACACACTAAAACAATAGTTCCAATAATCTTGTGTTTTATTTTAGGTAAGTAGACTCGCAAATTTAAATTTATTTATCTAAAACATTTAAAAGATATCATTTTATTTACCTGTAGTCAGTGCGATACATAAAGATGTAGTAATTTACTTATAAGGAGATAGAGTTCAAATAATTCTTCCACAAGAATTAAATTTCTGTTAATGTAGGTGTTCTACGTGAAATTATTTAAATATTTATATCAGCTAAGACAATCGAATTAAAAAATTAATCCCTCTCGTTGAAAATGTCACAACAACTACCCGTGTCGTTATTTCGCTACAAAAGCTTTTTAATTAATTTTAACTCGTTTTCCAATTAATTTCCGACGCATAACGTGTTTTAAAAGATGTTTACAGATGTTAAATAAACCTGGTTCCAAAGAATGACATTATATTTTTTTTTATACATTTTTTGTATAATATTTATTACCACGTAATGAAGTTATATAAAATGTTTGTTACGTACTTATCTTACTTCCATGAGAAGGAGAAGGAGAACCTTGCGGAAATTTGTTCTGTATTGTGTGTATTATAAAGAAGTGATTCCATGCGTCGTCAATCCTTTAACAAGTTGGTCTCGGTTGTCAAAACAATTGGCAGTCGTTACAAGTTATTTCATATAGTATCATATTTTGTAACTAATATTTCTGCTGCAAATAAGTAATGTATAAACAATTTTCTGGTTAAAAGTTGCACTATAGCCAATGTTACAACAAATTTTAACTTTCGCCTAAAGCAAATTCGACGATCGACGAGCAAATTTTAAGCGTCTAACGCTGCGTTTAACATTTTATATATCCCTTTGAGCTGTAAAAAATTCTAGCCGCTTTATGTAAAACCTGTTATTCAGGTCAATCTAGCTATACTAGAAGCCAACCGCACGATATTCTAGGAAAATAGGCTAGGAGAAGGTAGTCATGGAGAAATTTAAATCATTTAAAGTGATTTCATTATTTATAAGTAATAACACGATAAATTACAAGTATTTCTATATTAACGAGGAGATATTGAATGGGGTGTTTAGTTTAGTTATCTTTTTTATTTACAACTACAGCCTGGGGTAAAAAATAAAACATTTATTTACGTTTTAAAAGACAAGATTTAATTAGGAATAACTCAAATAAAATGAAAGAAATTGCTACTAACATGTATAAGATTAAAATACTTTTTGATTGCCAAAAATATTTTTTTTAATTAATTGTCATATTCATTTGTGTTTTAATAAAATTACAATTGCTAATATGAATTTAATCAAATTTATACATCGATAATTTTGATTTATTAAGACACTGCGGGTTACCGCTATAAAATTTTGCTTACAATATTATTCAGACCACGGGACAGACTGAAGTATTCACTGTTACTTATTACTTCAAGTTTGTAAATAGTGTTAGAAAATAAAATCACGTAGTTCAATGTTTTAAAACCGATTTTTCAATATACTTTATAAATATCCTTTGTCAATTGCAAGGCAAACTATAGTGTATTTTTACTTAGAAAGAACGTTAAGGAAAATCACAGGTATTCATTACCGACTGTTGCGACAAATTGGTAATTGGTATAACTTTCGTCGCGTGAAATTCTTAAGTAATTAATTTTATATATATACTACTATTATATATATATATAATATTTCTGACGAATAACACAATCATCTAGTCCCAAACTAAGCAAAGTTTTACTACGGAAATAAATAACTGATAAATACATAGAATTCCTTTTATTTTGTAAAAATACATATTATAAAGGTACGAACACCAAGACTTGATAAACACACTCTGTATTTCACGCAATTTTTTTTCCCTACGGTGCGAAACCACACCCTTAGGCGAAACAGTCATGATCACTAACCACTGCGCCAAGCAGGTCGTCAAATAATATAATGAAGCTGTTGTCCGCGACGGGCTGTTAAGCGGATGCCGCTTGGTAAATTATAATAAATACTTTTTTTATAAAAGAAAGGTAAAACAAACAGAAAAAATAAAAAAAAAAACGTTTTGTTATACGTTTCGGTTATATCACATTGAAATCATTTAAAAATAAATATTTTAATGTAACAAAAGGATATTCCAATTTTATTTATTTCTATAGTTTGTTAGATGTGAAGTGACAGCGTAATAATAACAACACTAAATGTACGGATACGTTTTTTTTTTTTTGCTTTGGAGTCCTTTTTAATTTATTTCTAGTTAAAAATCGCTAAATTACAGTTAATTTTAAACAAAACTTTTTAAAAAGTCATGATCACATCAAAGTAAAACCAGAATTTACTTACTTAAATTCTCGTATTATTAACCACAGCAGAAAAAAGTGTTTTTTGTGTGCGCAAACAACAGTATTATTTTACTTCAATCTGTTCTACGAAGAAGACCTTTGTAGCATAAGCTGGAGTGAAATTAAGAGTATTTAATTATGTACTGAATTTTCAAAAGACTCTTTGTAATAAACTTTCCTGCTTGTCATAAGAAAATTGTATCTTAAAATGTATTAAAACTGAATTTATCACTTCAGGTAGTTATGTAGTATTGATATAAAGTGTGCTATTAAGTAACCGCTTCACAGATAAAGATTCTTAGTATTTAATATATAAACCTAATTTTATAAGCTTTTTATGTTGCCATAAAATACAAATTTAATTATAAAGCAAATTTTTATAATGTTTTTTACGTCGGAAAATTATTAAATGAAATGTAAAATGTGAGTTTATCAATAAACAAAAGCCTTAATTAAATTTTTCAAAAGATTATACATAATTAGTTTATATCTAAGTTCACAGACAATTGAAATTATGTTTTTAGGTTGAAATGGACTTAAGATCATTATTATAATACGAAGAATTCGTAACAGACATAATTAATCTACAGACATTTAAAAATATTTAAATGCTAGGAGAATATCAAGTATTACGAAATAGTAATGATTTATAGCTTAAGCACAGGACATGGCTACTTTTATATAACCTTGATTCTTTGTGTGAACCTTGCCATTTGACATTATCAAAGACGTTCAAATTCAAACTCAAAATTCTTCTATCCAATTTCGGCTCTGTCGAGCTCTTTTACGCGTCAATCTAAGATGGGTTCTTAAATTTGACCTGTATAGAGAAGAACCGGCAAGAAACTGTGTCGTTGTAATTTATTATATAAATGTTTGTCAATACATAACAATCATTCATTTTTATATAATATAACAGATATTTATTTTATTTTTCTTGTTTAGAAATGAATGCCAAAGGTACAATAAAAATATATATTTTTAGATATTTTATAACATAATGGAACAAAGTTTCATAAATTGTGGAAGAAAATTCTTGTTCACTGTATAGCTGATCAATTTACCTAAGGATGTTTGTCAAGCGCCGTATACGTTTGGCAAACATTGACTCGAGATCATTTGTTATATTTTGGAAAAAATCTGTAGTAAGGGTATTTTACGTAAAGAGATATTCTGTCATTATTCAATTATTTTATTATACAGACAATTTGTGTGTTTTGTCGACCCAATTTTTTTTTGTTTTAATTTTGATGTATACTTAAATGAAAGTTTAAATAATTCATATCATTTACAATTAATAAACTCAAATTACTAGGTTTATGGACAAGAACTTACGTCCTTGAGGGAGATTGCCTCTCACCATTATACCAAAATGGCAAACATTTGTTTTACGTGTGGTATCAGGTTACGTGGATCTATTGTATGAAAGAATACCCATGATTTATAAAACAGATCCATCCTTAAAAGTCATTTTAAAAATATTGCTTTGACTATGAAAAGGATCGAATTGTGTTATTATTAGCATGACTACATAAAAAATAAGAACTGTTTATTTATGAATGGTGGTAATCCTAGTTTTGCGATAAACGTCAAAGTTTTTTCGAGAAGCGATAAAAATTGACATTTTCATTTGCTAAATGTAATGAAGTACTTTAAATTAATGAAGTATTTGTAATGAGAATTTCACTTGTTTTACTTGTCATTATGATTGATTTTGCTTATGTACTATACTTTTCTTTTGCAATAAAAACTAAACTTTTGGGCTTAACATTAAATGCGCGTTGGTTTGTTAAGTTTATAGATTGCATTTTTTTGTTACAAGTTATTTACACACAACATATACACAAGACGGACTTAATGCATTCGGCACTATCTACCAGTCAACTAGTCATCCAGTAAGATTTTATGTGTAGCATATTATTATCATAAGGAATAGTTTCTGATCATCCGATTTAGCGTGCTACAAAATACTTTATGCTGTAAATTGATTGTTATTAATATTGTACGGATCGTAAAATATTTTCCCCTACCACGTTAATTTCATCAGAATAACGTTATTAAAAAGGTGCTTCAAGATAGTTAAGTAAAACGAGATTTGCAGGCTCATGGAATGATGAAGTAAATAAAAGAATAAAACAAGTTCAAGAATTTTAATGACTATAGACCAATATGTAAAGTTAGTTCATAAAATTGATAAAAAGTGTAGTTTGAAAAATCGGTAACTTCCGTTTAATAGTGAGAAATGTTTTATTTAAACATTTTTGATGTGATGATGAATGAATATACATTAAATTGTATATCAATCTACTATACATAACTCATTTACTATGAGTCTCGCTAATATCAGCTTAAAAATTAGCTAAAATTAATAATGAGCCAGTCGCAAAGTGATTTCTTATCAGTGAAAATTGCTCTATCAAGTTTTTGGACTCTACTAGAAAAGTTTTCTGTCTTATTCCTTAATGAGAAAAACATATTTTACATAGAATTCTTTTATGAAAAATTACCTCATAAATTTCACTGTCGAAAAAAAATCTGTAAAGGTCGGCTTAAAGAAGATAAAGAGCAGACGATTTTGATCATGTTAAATAGATTCTATTGTTTTTAATGCGCTATCAACGCTGTAATACCATTTATCCAAATTGATACAACAGTTATTTTAATTAACCTTAGCGCTTAAAATCACTCTGTTGCAAATGTATTAGGCAAAATTTTATAATTGAAATAATTTGTTGTCCATTGATCTGATCTTATGATGAACTTTGATAAGTCTAAACCTACGATCCACCAAAAATGAGATGAAGAATACGTACTCAAAATGGTGGCAAAAGAAATTTTCTTTCTTAACCTAAGCTTTTATTTTCGTTTTCGCCTTTTAATATATAAGCTCACCGGAGCAAAACGGGTAATGTTGGAACAGAACCTTTGGCAGTCTTCAGACCCCACTCAGTGTTGTTTGCCGAGGCAGCTCCATCTATCTACCTCTGCGCGTGATAGATCCACGTGCCTTTCGTCCTGGCCCTACATATGGCCATCAGACTACGCTTAATCTGAAATCGAGGCGCCATATAACAAACATTATCAAAAGAAATCTATAATTATAGTCATTTAAAATTATTCACGTAATAAAATAACTTACAAATACACATTATACATTATAAATATACAAATCTCTTTCTGTTTAGAAAAGGGTACTTTCAATAAGTTAACAAAGATGAGGGTATGTTTCTAATCCTGTGTCAGGGTTGTCTCGGGTAAAAATTAATGTAGCTTATTTACTACCTACTTTCCGCTATAATAAAGTAAGAATCAATGAGCATTTGAGTATATGAGTGTACACGGCAAGCCTAAGTGGGTTCGATCATATCAGCTTATGTTCTGCAGTGGTTTTCTTTGGGCTGAAATAATGACATAATAAAGATTTCCTTTTAATGTATTATATAACTAAAGTTTTATTATAGCACTTATTATTCATCTAGATATAATTGTTGTTCATTTCACGATGCATCACTAAAATATGTAATAATTTTGCTGCTCTCTTTGAGGTATTCAATTTGGCTTGCATATTTTTTTCTATGGCGTGGCTGGCAAAAAGAATTGTCCAAAGAAATAAGACCAATAAATATCTTTGTATCCAAAACAATTACTTTAATAATAAAAAAAAGTATTTAAGATTATAATAGATAATCATGACGAAGGTTGCATCTCTTCTACATATGATGTCACCCACATTTAGATATATTTCACTTTTATACTTTATTTAGACACAAGCATCATAATTAACATCAGAATTAAAATGGTCTTAGAATTAACATTTTAGAGGAGTTAGGTCCTTTTTTACAAGGAATTGACTAAGATAGTACCTTCCCAGTGTCTATTTCTGCACCAAATCAGCAGTGATTAGAGCGTTTTTTTTTTCGGATGAACTCACGTTGGTGGAGTTAACCGCTACAACCCGTCGGGTTCGAGGGGCTGTGCAACTTTAAGTGTGCACAGGCTCGGTGCCTCGGTGCTAAGCCTCTATTCTGTGGCTTAGCACCGAGGGATCCTTGAAGGGGGACCTCGGCTCGGGCTGCCACTCTGTATATATACCGTAAGCGTGCTTGATCGAGGGTGCCCACGAGGGCCAAGCCTCGGCTTGATCAGCCGCTGGTCAGGTCCATGCCTATACCCGTTAGCAACACTTATCGAGGGTGCCCCGGTGGGCTGAACCTCGGCTCAATAGGTCGCTTTAGGACTACTTACTGAGAAGTTAATTTTTTAACCGCCCTATCTAGATGGCGAAAATCGGCCTGGAACGTGCCGATATCTACTGAACGGAGTGAACTGTTGCCCTCGAAGGCGAGGGCGGTGTGCGTTTTGTCTCAGTGCTTTCACACGTGCTTGTATGACTGTTGTTTCGTCGTCCGTGTCAAGTAGAACATGGCGCGCTCGCCTATGTTTTTTATGTTTGCGTAGCGAATTGATTGGTACGTAAGCGGCGGCGCTCCGTACCAATTCATTAGGATGTTGCGAAGCCGAGTCAAAGTATCTGATAGATGCTTGTTTGAGGTACTCGCGGATTGTGGGCAACTCCAGATCCATGTGCAGGTCATGGTTGCGCAGATAATACGGCGCACCCGTGGCCCTGCGCATGAATCTGTTTTGCAGGACTTGGAGCTTGTCTATATGGGATCGTTTTGCATATGCAAAGACGGGACTGGCATAGGTTAGGATAGGACGTACGATCGTCCGGTGAGGTGTCAGATCTCCCATCCGGCGCGTCCCCAGGTTGCGGATAGGGCACGCCCCAGATATGGGGGTACCGGCTTCGGCCGGCGCGGACAGAAACTGACAGGGTGCTGCATCTCTGCTCCGTTAAAGGGTGGAGATGTGGCGAGGAGCAGTTGCTCCAGAGGTGAGCACCTGTTGTGGCGGGCCTCAGACCTCGCTCCGGTACCCCTCTTTGTTAAGAGGGAACACGGATGCGAGCGGTCTACCCTGCGAGTGCGTCAGAGCCTCGCCGAGCGTGATGATGAAGAGAAAGGTATGCAATGTGTGTGTGGGGGATTGGGGCAAAGGGCAAAAGAGCGTGATGTATGAATGGAAGTCCCGAGAGGGGTCGGTGTGATTCGTTCAGTGTATTGCACTCGGCTTTTGCGAACACCGAGGCGATCTCGGCCTGTCGTGGTGTCATCGTGGATCACGTCTCGCGGCCTGCGGCAGTGCTGAGGTCCAGCCTTCATTGAGCCGGACCGCGAGGAGACAACCTCTCTAAAAAACCGTTGATCTCGGCGTTGTGGTACGTGGCGTCGGGTGCTCGCAAGAGCGGCTGGAACGATACACCAGCCATTAGCGGCCCACCCTGGGAACCTCCCGCCCCCCAGGCGTATTTAGGGTTACCGGTGCTACATGGTCCCTGGCCCGGTGGACTTCCATTACCTAACACTCGTGGGATTTGATATGGAAAAATCAAAAACAAACGCAAAAACAAGAAGCAGGATCGACAAAAACGACGACATTGGCGAGAAAACGGACACCGAAATCTTTTCGGAAGGATCAGTTGAAAGGAGAGGCGCGGACCAGGTGAGGGCCGGCTCTCCGATAATGAAGGCGCGGGGTTTTCCCCTTAAGTTTTACAGGAAGCGCACGAGAGAGGATACGGCTGGCACTCAGTGAGTGTTCAGCGAGGAGACCAGCCGGCGCAAAGGTGGTTGCGGCGGAAGAGGAGGGCGACCTGCTTCTCCTTCAGAGATGAACGCGCGGCGTTTCTTGAAACGCCCTACCGCGACAACTACGAGATCGCGGTCGAGCAGCGGCGACCAGCAGGACCCTACCACTGATCTGGTCCTGCTAGGCCAAAACGAGGAAGGCACAAGGCAGCAGAGCGTGCGGAGAAGGACCGCACGCTCGAAGAAGTATGGAGGCCGCCCGGAGAGAGAGGCCGTAGATGAGGATGCCTTAATGGCGGAGGATGCAAAGGAGATGGCGCTCAGAAATCGAGGCATCATCTCCCAGGTTGCCACAGGTCCGGCAACCTTAAGGGCACTCGTCCGTGCCCTTAAAGAGGCTCCTCCGCCGTAAAAAATGACGGTGGATGTTATTAGCCGCTCCACCCAGTCAGCTGAAATAAAGAAATATGCAGCTGACAAAAAAGCTCTTGTAGCCAGGGTGGAAGCGCTAGAAGAGATGCGGCGTCTGCGGCCTCTCGAAGTAGAGAACCGGCAGTTGAAGGCTGCCGTAAGATAATGTCACGTTGAGGGTTTGCCTCAGTTTGGAACAAATCCTGGGCGCTCTATCGTGGACAGAGTAGCAATGTTCTCAGGCCACCGCGATGATATAACGGACCGCCTCCTGCCGGAGAAGCGGCTCCGTCCTCCACTGGCCGCCGATAAACGGGCAGCTCCCTACGTTTGCGGCAGTGGTGAGGCCAGCTGCTGCCCTGCCGCGCCTTCTGCTCCTGCTGCCCCTGCCGCTACGTGCAGCGCCGGTGGCCACAGTGGCAAAAGAACGCAACAACGAAGGATGGGCTACCTCAAGTCTTCCCCAAAAAGGAAAGCCCAAGAAGGGAAGAAAAGGTTCCCGGAACAACCCAATGCAGGGTTCGACCAGCGCCACACAAATGGCAGAAAAGTCGCGGCACCAGAAGTCCACGGATGGGTGGACTCTGGTGACGCGCCGCAAAACTGCCACAGACGCTGGTCCAAAGTGACTACCGGCAACAAGGAGGGTGCGAAACTAAGGCCCTAACTCGTCGGCTGTAGTCATCAAGCTGCAGCCGGGCAGCAGCTGAAAAGGGTCACTGTTCCGACATCCTCCTTGATGCCAAAAGAAATGCAAGATTGGGATATCGGCATCGATGGCCTCCGTTTCGCCATGCGGCAACAGGGCCGGATCCTCCAGGTTCCGGGGGCCGCCAGTGGAGAAGGCCAATCAATTGGCTGAAAAGCTTCGCAATTGATTAACCCAGAGGGTGGCAACAATATCCAGGCCCGAAAAGTGCCAGGATCTCCCATCTCGAGCCTGGATGATCAGTGGAAAAGACGGAGGTGGCTGCAGGGCGGTGGCGCATAAGGAAGCTGCTGTGGTCACCTCCGTTAAAGGTCGAGAAATCCGCCGGACCGGTCCGGTATCAGGTGGGTAGTGATGGCTGCCCTATCGCAGCCAGCCAAAGAAAATATTGGTGGCTGGTCCCTGAATCAGGTGGTGCTCGGTGCAGGTCAAACGCTTGCGGCGCGTCCGATGCGCTGCTTCCGGTGCCTGTGAAATAGGGCACGTGGCGGAGCAGTGTCCAGCAGGCGTCGACCGCAGCAGTGCCTGTTACCGATAATGGCCAGCTGGGCACCAGAGTAGAGCTGCGAGCGCGCCGCACTGCATCCTGTGCGCCGCGGCTCTTAACGCAGCTGGCACGAAATTGGGCAGTGCGCCTGCACCACCAAGCCGACAGGAGGCAGGAGGGTAAGGTGAGGCCTGGGCTTGGAAGGCCAGGTGCCAGCCCAGCGCACTCGCTGAGGGACTCAAATGGCCGTCGAATAAAGATGGCCACGCTGAGCATCCTGCAGACAAATCTGAACCACTGCGCCAGAGCTCAGGACCTCTTGTTTCAGAGCATGGCGCAGTGGTCATCATGGCCTAAGTGTCGAACCGTATTACGTTCCCCCGGCAATAACTGGGCCGGGGACCTGTCCGATCACTGCGGCAGTGGTCTGCAGGACTGCTGCGGGTCCCCTCAACCGAGGGACGTGAGAAGAAAGGTCCAGGCTTCGTCAGGCTGCTCTGTTGGGAGAAATTGTTGTCGTTTCAGCGTACTTTTCTCCCAACAGATCTCCTCGCCGACTTCGAGAGCTACCTAGACCGACTGGGGTCACTGATCCGTTCTTAGGACCCTTCCTGATGCTGGTCGCGGGGATCTCAACGCAAATCACCGGCTGGGTTCACCTGCGGCGAGCGCGGGGAAGGACACTGGAGGAGTGGCTCCTGGAGGTCGAGGCTGTCGAGTCTTAAACAGGGGTTCGGTAAACACGTGTGTTCGAGGTCAGGGCAGGGTCGATAATGTGTGATCGTTGCTATGCCGCCCTGGCTCGCTCGAATACAGGGCGGAAGGTGGTGACGGGCGTCGAGACCCAGTCGGATCATCGTCTACATCCGATTAGGGTCTCCGCCCTCTAGATACCATACCGGCCCTGGCCGAGACCCGAGGACGACGGCCCCAGGTGGCGCCTCGGAAGCCTGGACCGAGGCTCTGAAGGAGGCGGCAATAGTGCAGTCGTGGGTTTCTGCGCCCAATATGTGTCGATGTGGAGGGAGGCATGGCTCCGGGACGCAATGTCGCAGGTGTGCGACGCGTCGATGTCCCGGGCAAACGTCTCCCTCTGAAAACGCCAGGTGTACTGGTGAAATCGCCGCGATGCGCAGAGAATGTGCATCGTGGCACGGCGTCAATACACCGTTGTCATGGACGACGGCGCAGGGACCCGGCCCTTGAGGCCGATTGCTCGCCTCTTTCGGCAGCAAAGGATGGCTCTCAAAGTGGGAATAGCCGAGGCGATCGCCGCGCTAGAGGAGGATTGTTGGCGGCGCTAGACGGTGATCCGTGGGCGGCCTACAAATGGTGATGAATGAGGCTTCGCCTTCCACTCACCGCAGAGTCTGGCACCGCAGTTGGTAGCGGCGATCGCCGAGGCTTTATTCCAGCAGCGAGAGGCACACGAGCACCTTCGATGGTCCCAAATGGCTGGATGAGGTCGACCCAGTTCCGGAAGCGCCAGAAGTCCGGGAGAGTTCGTGTGCGGCCCTTCTAAAATGAAGGAAACACGCACCCGGTCCGATGGCATTCCGGGACGCGCGCTGGCCCAGGGACGCCCTGGAGCCCAGAGTGAGCGTGTTTTCTGCCTGTCTGGCTCAAGCCTTAATACCACAGAGGTGGAAGACAGGCGACTCGTCCTCATCAAAGGAGGGCGTCCTGCGGACTCGCCCTCCCCTCAGGCCGATCGTGCTATTGGACGATGTGGGAAAACTCTTTGAGAGAATCGTGGCGGCCCGCATCGTCCAGCACCTGGAGCACGTCGGTCCAAATCTGGCGGAGTGTCAGTATGGCTTCCGCAAGGGCCGGTCGACCGTCACGCGGTGCTGCGGGTCAGGTCCTGACGCAGGATGCGAGTGTCCGGGGTGAGGTGTTTGGCGGGTGTCACTCGACTCGCCAACGCATGTCCTGCCCGGGCCTGCGCAAGGAGGCGCTCCGATACCACGGGGTGCCTCCCTACCTGCAAGGGTGATCGGGGCCTCACCTGTCGCATCGACGTGTCGAGGTTCCCGTGCCGGATGGGCTCCGGACCATCAGGTGTCGTGGAGTTCCACAGGGGTCGGTGTTGGGACCGCTTCGTGGAACGTTGGTTTTGATTAGGTGCTACGTGGCGGCAATATCGAGGGTGTCGACGTCACTTGTTCGCGGACGACCTCGTCACCGCCCGTGGCCCAACTTTCACGGGCTGCGATTCTCGCCACTGCCGGGGTCGCTCAAGTAATTGGGCGCATCCGGCTAGTGACTAGAGGTGGCGCTCAAAAATCCGAGGCCATTTACTTTTACGGGCCTCGGAACGCGCCACCTGCGGACGCCCACCAAGTCGTTTCGGCGTCCGCGTCGACGTCAAACCGACGATGAAATATCGGCCTGGTCCTAGACCGCCGATGGAGGTTTTGCGCCCTTTGAGCGCCTCGCGCCTAGAGTGGCGAGGCAGGGCAGTCTCGGCAGACTGCTCCCAATACCGGAGGGACCTAGCGCGTCCTGTCGCCGCCTGTACGCCGGGTCGTCAGGTCCATGGTCCTGTCCAGGGACACCCGTGTGGCCGACTACCCTCAAAAGAGAGTACGGCTGTGATTAAGAAGACGGGTGTTGGCGATCCGGGCCGTACGGGGCTCTGGACCATCTCCGGCGAGGCGGCGTGCCTGTTGGCGGCTCCTTGCCCTGGGACCTAGATGCGAAATCCTCGCGTCACTCTTTTTCTGGCGCGAGGAGGCAACGTCTCGGGCTGCAGGCCAGCCCGGAAGAAGATAAGGGGCGCAGAGATGATGCGCTCCCTTGCAATACAGGAGTGGGAGCTGCGGCTGGAGCACCCCAGCGCAGCCGTCAAACCATAGAAGCCATCGCCCTGTTCTAAAGTGGTGGCTAGAAGAGGACACGGCTCCCTAACATTCCGCCGACCAGGTTCTCTCGGGACGGCTGTTTCGGGAGGTACCCTGCACGCGTGGCCGGTGGAGGAGCCACGGAGAAGTGCCACCACTGTGGCGTATGTGCCGAAGAGACGGCCCAACACGCGCTGGAAGAGTGCCCAGCCTGGGTCGAGCAACGCCGAGGCATGCGTAGTGTCGTGGAGGCACGACCTTTCGCTTCCTGCCGTAGTGCGCGGATGCTGAGAGCGAAAGGTCGTGGGCGCCGTCTCGCTTTCTGCGAGGACGTGATGAGCTCGGAAGGAGCCGCGGAAAGGGACAGGGAGGCCGTGAGCGCCTGCGCTATCCGCAGAAGAGGCCAGGGCGCCGAAGGTGGCGTACGCGCGCAACCTTCCCCTGACACTGAGGCCCTGGGCGGCCGGCAGAGGTGCCGCCGCCCAGAGATGGGCTCAGAGGGAGCGCCGTGCTGTTTGTTCGGCACGAGCGCCTAAAGCGACGTTCGGTGTCCCAGACACACCCGGAGAAAGAGGCCCGAGAGGCCACGTCGCGCCGGGGTCGCCGAAGACCGGCGGCCCGCGGCCCCTCCGGACATAGAAAGGAACAACGTTGGTTTTTTAGTGGGTATGGGCGCCCATCGGTCCGGGGGCCCACATTCCCCCCTCTCCCCTTTTGGCGGGGGAATCTGTGGTTTTTAAAAAAAAAAAAGGACTCGTCGCTTTAAACAGCACCATTGGCAGAGACAGGTTTTGGGTTGATTAGCAGAACAGGCGACCAGGACGAAGGCGTTTTTTTGACCTGCTATGGGGCCAAAGGATGGTGGTGGTCTAGGGATTTTGGGGTTTTTCGGTGCCGGATGGGGCAAACAAGAGGGAATTTGGGGAAGCATCCCTTTCGTTTGGAAAAAACGCGTTTTTGAAGGGATTTGATCCTCCATTTTCGAAACCAACCAGGGTCTTGGCTGCATTGGAGCCGGAAAGGATGGCATTGGGAAGAAGATGAGGGTCATCCGAATAAGGCGGTGTTAACAGTTTTAAAGGATGGGGATGTCGGAGTGTAAAGTGGGAAAACAAGGGCCCAATAAGCCGAGGTAGGGCCCAGACCGTGTGGTTGGGACGTGCCCTCAACGGGTACCCGAACGTTCGATTCGGGAAAGTCTCAAAGATGAAGGTCGGGCCCCGAGCTTATAAACCCGGTTCCTTCGTGCCCCTTTCCGAACCTTTCCCACGCGAAAAATGCCTGTTATTTGACCCCGGGTCGATGTGTTCCTTACGTGAACTTGGGGTTGAGTGTTTGGCCAAAGGTTGCACAACAGGGAAGCCTTCGAATTCAAACGGTAAGGGCTAGATTAAAGGTTCGTTTTCCCCAAAGCCTTTTGAGGAGGCTAATGGGACGGGAGGAGGTTGGGAAGGTGGTTTGCCGGTTTTAAGAACCCTTAACTTCAAAGGGTCCCGGTTTGGGAAAATAAGGAAAAGCTGGGTTATATTGAGGACGGGAGGCAATTGGTGAGTCGGTAAAATTTTAATTAGGTTTATCCAATTCCCCCTTTTCCCGTTTTAAGTTTTGATAATTGACTTACTTCGCTTTCCGTTACCGGTGACGTTTATCTGGGAGGGGTTTGGGTCAACCATCGACCTCGCCTCCCGGGGGAGCGGCGTCGACCGGTTGAGGTTTGGCTTGGGCCTCGGGCTTCGGAGGCATTGGCTTTTTCTCATCGAGAAACGCTGAGGAGCATTGGGATCTTTAATTGTGGGAGGCGATTGAGGGAGTCCGACACCGCCTTAGGGGGAAGCCCAGAAGGCGGATGGGAGGGATGTTTTGAGATCGTTATCCCCCGATCGTTCCGGACCCGGCGCGTCTTGACCAGTCGGGGGCGAGCCCGTTTGGCGCTCGGTCGGATACCAATCGTAGGCCGAACGCCCCCCTTGCGTCCGAGGTCCGATGTTTTGGAATGCCCAGGGGTTATCCTCAACCGGGTTTCCCAAAATTGACAACTTTGGACTGACGGGCATGAAGGCGGATTCTTACAGCGCTTTTAGGACTGGGGAATAGTCAAGGTGGGGTGGCGGGCAGCTAGGGGACTTCAGCTTGCCCAGCCGAGATGGTTTTTTAATTTGGATGAGTCAAGGTCCCAGTTTGGGGATAACGGGTCTATGGTCTGAAGGGGCCGATGACCCCGGCCTCTGAGAGCAGGTTCATTTTGAGGGGGAAATGCCACATCCGGTCTGTGGCACAGGAGGGAAAGT
The DNA here is from genome assembly GCA_029286875.1 of Lamproptera curius. Taxonomy (NCBI): domain Eukaryota; kingdom Metazoa; phylum Arthropoda; class Insecta; order Lepidoptera; family Papilionidae; genus Lamproptera; species Lamproptera curius. The sequence goes on along the minus strand of JAGSMT010000570.1, from coordinate 36,467 downwards.
GGGCATCAACGGGAAACAACGGAAATTAATGTTCTGACAGAGCGTCAAATGACAACCCCGGGTTATTATGCCATTATCGGGTTTGGCTTTTAAAGGTCCGGCCAAAATGACGGCCCCCAATGAAAATAGTTTCGAAGTCGGATTTGCAGTTGGGATGTTATTTTCAGATATGTAAACCGGAAGGATTGAATAGGCGCTTTGATTTAACCACGGACGAGGTTTTTATTTAAGTGTCGACGGCGTTTGATTGTCGCAGTGCAGGATTTTTATAAAAATGAGGTTTTGCCCAGCGCGGCCCTTCTTTCATGATGTTATAATTGAATTTAAAGGAATGTCCCCCACCAGTGAAGTCCAGCCGTTTTCGCGGAGGAAAGTTTTTTAAACGCAGGCCGTTAAAACATAATTGCGGTGGTTTTAGACGGCCCGGCCGTTCAAACATTAATGGGTGTATTATCCATTTGTCCCGAAAAGGTCTACCTTGCCTTATTTGCGTGGAAAGCGGGAGGACCCGGGTTTTCCAGGCGTCGAATTGGGTGAGACGATCGAGGCAAGTCGATCTTTGCCCGTCGGGGTTTTGGCAAGGGTCTGGGGGGCACGGGGGCCTGGTGGTGCGGTTGGTGCGCTACGCGGGGCCCTCGGCGCGGTTTGGGTGGTGGGTTGCCGCCTGGGCGTGGGCCAGCGGGCGCGGGCCGCCAGCCGGAGCAGGCGGGTGGTGGAAGAAGGAGGGATGGCCCTGGGGCGCCTGGGTCGGATGGGGGGAGGCAACGTTTGGGTGCTGGGCCCGGAATTTTGCCTGGCCAGGGTTTGGCAGTTGACACCGGCGGCTCAAAGGTGAGCAGGATGTCCATCCCCGGACGCGGACAGTCGGGGTGCCGTGGTCGCCGGAATTTGACGCAGCGAGGCCTGGTGGGTTCGAGCCGAGTGCCCCTTTGGCGGTTGGACCTGGTGGGGGTCCTTGGCGAGGTGTTTAAGGAATGCGAGTAATATCCATATTGTCAGGTCAAACTTTTTGTCTGGGGCGCTCCGTCGAAGGCCCGTATTTTTTGTTTTTTGGGGGGTTGAGGTTTGGGATCCCTGTTTTTTAAAAACGATGTTTGGGGACATCCCTTCGGCAGTCCTTTGACGACCGTTTGGGGACGCGCTTCCGGGAGCGCGGGTGTGATAATAAAGTCGTTCTTTGAAGAACGTTACATTACGGCCACCGTTTTTGGAGTTAACCCCGTGGGAATTTGCCGGAATTTTATTATTTGATAAAGGATCTTTGTGCCCTTCCCTTGGCGGATGTAAGTGGGCGGCTTTTTGTCTCAGGCGAGACAAGGGGGTTGCCGTGGGCGGTTGGGTTGTGGCGGAGGCGCAGGTGTGGCCGAAAGCGGCGGTTTGGGTTGGCTGTGAGGGAAAGGTGGCCGAATTGGGGGTGGCTGTGAGGCAGCCGGTTGGCCGTGAGGCGGCTGGTTTTGGCCCCTGGGGCGGAGGCGGGCCTTGGGCCGAAAGTCTCGGCCGATGATTTGGGCTTTGACGGGGGATTGGTGATTGGCGAGACGCGGGGCCCTTTCCGCGCTTCTTGCGCGGATTGACCGGAAGGAAGCCTCCTGCGTCACTTCGGGCTTCTTGGCCTCATTCTCCGATCCATTTCGGCGGACGATTTGGGTTGATCCTCGGATTGCCCTGGTCAAGTATCGGGAATCTTCCCACGTCCGACGCGGACGTTGATAAAAGGGTCGTGGCGGATGACGGGACTTGACAATTTTCCGCGGATTTTTATTGAGCCGCAGCGGGTCGATGGCGGCGCGGATGGCGCCACGGACGTGGGGTTTGTCTTTAACTCAAAGTTGAGGAAGGTCGGATGGGGTATTCTAGGGTCGGCATTTTTGCTAATCCGTTTAATTTGTTGTATTAACTATCAAAAGCACCCCCAGGGGGCCGGGGTTGGGCCCCCTCCCACGCCGTGAGCAGGAGGGTAAACCGACGTAATTAAAACCTGGGCGCTTTAGGCGCTGGTGGTTTTCCCTGCGCCCAGTGCGCAAGCGACGTTAAATTGATTTTAAAACCCAGGGGTGCGTGTTTTTACAGTCAGATTGACGTGGCTTTGTGAACAAACTAAAGGGGTCCCCAATCCAACAGAAGGACATGTGGACGCTTAAAGGGTTGTTGATGGAAAAATCGACGACCACCGACCAGACGGCTACACAGCTTTTTGCGCTCAGGGCGCGCCAAGGTCGACACTTTACCCGGGCCACACCAGCATGTAACATCACGCACGGCCGCCAACGGACGGGCGGTGCAGGGAGGATGAGGGCGTCCGGGGTCCGGGCTAACGCGCACCTTGTTGTGTTCAGCCCTGGTTGCGATTAAACGTTTGCGATTTGAACGGAAATTGTTCTGCAATTGGTTTGGGAAACGACACCTAACCTCATGTCTTAGGGCGGTGAGCGGATTTGGGAGTCCCAAAGTTTTTTTTGGGGACGGGCGGGTATCCTAAACCAGGTAATTGTCCCCGGCTTCTGCATTCCAAACAAAAATAAAGAAAAGGGCAAATTTTAAAACTCCAACTAAACGTTATCGTTATTTTGAATGAAAAATTTGAAAAAACCCGAAAGAATAAATGTCTTTTTATTTTTTGAAATTTAAATTTTTTTTTCTACTATACAAGGTCCGGATGTCAAATTACGAGTTTTTACCATTTTAGTATAAAAAATTAAATTAATAATAACATTCCAAAATTTTAGACTTTTTCCTAAAATATTGGGTTAAGGTCACAAATTTCAAACATTAGGTTCGGAATCAAAAAAGTTGTTTACTTCGTATTCCCGCGAACTGGGCCCGCTTTTTGTTATATCTTCAACTTTATAAGATCGGCTCGTTGTTAACAACTATTAAATTTATAATTTTTTATATTTTATTTTAAAATAATTAATTCACAAATTGTTATTAAAATAGTGGGTTTATATATTTAAAAAAAAGACTTTGATATTATAACTAAGGATATTTTTGTGAAAACTAATTCCCTAGGAACCATTTAGTGTCAATATTAAATAGTACACGTTACTTTAAAAAATAACTCCTAAAACCTTTTTTCATTAAGTGTTGTATCGCAGAGGTTCTAAAAATAACAACGGAAAACCATCAACCTTCTGAAATTAGCCAGACGCGGAAATGAAATTTAAAACATGACAGCTCTGAAAATAATGTTTTACTACTGGTTCTTTTGTTGTTTTTAAATCTTTTTAATTTTTTTTGGGTCGATCATGCAGCGGACCTGTTAGAATTTTGTCACCGACGCCCATTGACACGGCAATGGGGATAACGAATGAACATGAGACAGGATTGACCGTTTATCCATTGCCTGTACGGTTCAACAAACCAAACAATGATGTTTTACACTACGTTTGGGCAAACAGGAACGCGGTGGTCCCGCCCCGGGACGGCACCCTGTAAAAGGGGACTTTTGGTTAGAAATTTTATAATTTAATTTAACTTTTTAAAACCGTTTACCCACCATTAAATATTTAATTTAAATTTCTGGTTAAAATTTTACTTTTTAAGGTTGAAATTTTTTAAACAATGATTATTTTAAAGTCTTGTTAAAATTAAAATTTGGTTAGATGTTATGTCTTTAAATTTTGTTTTGTTTAATTTTCCGTTTTTATAGCCTTAAAAAAATTACCACTGAATTAGGCCAGTTGGAACATATTTTAAATGCCAATAAAACAGTTTTAATAATATCCATATAATTCCAATTTTGGTAAGTTTGGGCAAAAGTTTTATGTTTTTTTCCAAAAAAGCTTTTGTTTTCTATAAAAGGGTTGTTTACTCTTCTCACGGTTTTTAACAAGGATGCATCTTTCGGCTCTGTCTTTGGGTTTACACGGTTTTGAGCCCATTCCAAAACAGATGGTTTTAAATTTTACAAAATGAAGGCCAAGAGGTGGAAGTGGGCATTTTGGCCCTGGGATCGCCGGGACCACCCACGCGTTCCGGGTAGGCAGGGTTGTGAATCCCCGGTACTTATTTCAATGGGCGTTAGTGACCGCATTTCTCAGGGGCCCATGCTCGTCTCACTTTATAAATCTTTTAACCCCAAGTTACAAAGAAAAATTTAACTAAGTAAATTCTTATACAAAGAGATAAAAAAATTTTCGTAAATAATTAAATTTCCTCATATTTTAGGTTTGAGAAGAATTAAAAATCAAAAAAATAACCAACTGCTGTGGGAGACAGCAGTCGCCGGTTTTGATATTTAAATTAACAAAATTAAGATGTGGGAGAAACTTTAATTTCAAACAACAGGGAATTTTAAGAAAAATGACGATATTATTCTTGTTATCCAATAAAAAATTTTTATTATAATAAAATTATTATTAGCCCATTGAACTTGAAAAAGGGTTTTACCTATAAAAAAATTATCAAAAATTATTTTAAATTTAATAATTTATTTTTATTTTAATGTTTTAGTTTAGTACTTTCTTTATTCAGAAAATATTAATTTTTTTCTTTATATAACCTTTGATTTATTTGTTTTTCCAAGGAGGCAATGTTAAAATTTTGCAATTTCAGCTTTTAAATTGCTTTATATATAAAGAACATTTTCTCCCCCCACCACAAGGGGTTTTCGTGTCAATGGGCACAGCATAACCGTGATTTGTAAAAATAAATTTTCGTGAATAGTTTTTAATATATTTTTAATATCCATGAAGAATGAATGAATAGATGAATATCCATGAAAATAGAATAGCATATAAACTGTTTAACTAAATAAAAATACTACTATTATAACATATTAAAAGAGAAAAAAAAATTAAAATAAATGAAATATGTTATGAATACTGGACTTTTGTTGAATAAAACAAGTTTTAATCCCATCTACACCTTTAAAATTCAATTTCACTAGTAAATTCTTTATAAAAATTAATTGAAATATAACAGAAAAGAGTAAGAGGAATAAACAAACGTGAGATTTGTTATTATTCAATGCTTGTCATAACGTACAAAGACTAGAGTATTCGAGTATTTGGATAACTTCGAAGGGGTTTAGTTTAAAAGCATTATATTAATAAGAAAAAAACCCAGTTTTAGCTTCATTAAGTACGATTCGTGAACAATATTTTTTCTACAGACTTTTCAAAGATTTTATTTATTAAATAAAATAAAAAAATAAAAAAACAGGTAGTTACTACGTACGTGTTATTTAAGAATTAAAATAAAAACCTCCTTTTCACAATCTTGTTACTTACGGTGTATTAGTATCTGAATAACTCGACGAGATTTTATACACGACTTTAGTACTCATTTGATTTAATATTTTATCTATATACGTGAGTGACATAACATGTATCTTGATTCTCGAAATTCATACTGTGTGTGACTGGTAGGCCCGTAACGTCAGTAATAGTTTATTGTACATGTCACTGTTCTGACTGTAAATCAATAATGTATTCCAAACGTAATGTCCAACATGATGTCAAATATAAAAAAAGAAAATTATATCTCACACTAACACAAGTGTGTTGTACGTTGTTTTGCGTTTTTTTGCTTTACATATGGGATACAGATCCATTACACTTAATTGGCGAGGATTTACGTGAAGCTTTGATATGTTGTGATTGATACAAACATTTTTTTGCCAAAAGCAGCACATATAGTGCTGCTTTTGGCATGCCTTGTTATAAATAAAATGTATAACATAAGACGACGTATTTGCTTTTACATGTTATTCTAACGCAATAAATTTTAGTAGATGATCTATAGCATTTCAATTTAAAAATCCACTTTATACTTTAGAAAAATAGTCACAAGTGAAATGATAAATAATTTAAACTGCTTAAATAGAATAATACCGTTTTGTTATTCAGTATCTTGATTTTTTAATGATTTCAGCCTTCTACAAAATCGTTGATTTTCGTAGTAGATTTTATGAACTGATATGATTGTTTAATAGTAATTTGTTAAGACATATTCTTGGAAATAATTTGTATTTCCTTTATTTTCCCGACCCCGACACCCGATTTTTAACCACTAAGAATGTCCGGCTTTTTGGCGTCAATTGAGTTTTACTCGAATTGACTCTAAACAACAGAGTCTTAGTAGATTTACGTCTAGAAAAAGGACCTATCTCATACTTATTTATTCATTCCTTATATTTTTTCTAAAAAAATACGTAATCGGCCTCATGTATATGACAGTAGGTTAAAAGAAATTCCGTTTTACGCTATCACGAGTAATTTTGCAAGTGTAAAACCCTTTTTAAAATTGCATTAATAGAATTCCCCCGGCAAATAGATTTATATGCTATTTGACGACTATTGGTTTTTGGTCAATCGTCAACCTATACTTTAATAGCTAAAGGAAGTTAATATTAGTACATTAATGCTATGCATTAAAAATATTTATAATGTTTATGTAACTTCTTCTCTTCTCAATAGGTTAAAGCAATAAAACGAACATTAGTGTTTAAATTAGTGTCTAATTTTCGACAGACATAAGAACCACGATAAAACTATAATAGACGATCTCTTGTATAAAAGACCTTTAAAATACATTCATTTTACTAACTGCATTGGTTATATCTATAATCGTAGCAAGATATCTTTATATTATTTACTTACTATTAATGCCCCTATCAGTTTGTGAGCATACTTTTCATACTTTACATGTGACTGGTAGGCCCGTAACGTCAGTAATAGTTTCTTCTGCCTATCACTGTTTTGACTGTAAATCAATAATATATTCTAAACGTAATGTCCTACATGATCTCAAATATAAAAAAAATATACCTTGTACAGAGTGTTGTACGTAGTTTTGTGTTTTTTTTTTGCTTTACATATGAGATACAGATCCATCTCAATATATCTTTTATTTTTTTCGTTATTAATAAGTATCATTCTTTTCACTATAATTATGTGATTAAATTAAAAACTGAGTAATTGAAAATTGTTTGTCTTATCCCTATTTTTCTTAATGCTATGTACATTGAAAACTGAGTGTCCCTGTAATTGCAAACATTTTGGAAGCTTTGATAGTTGGATTGATAACTTTTATCTGTATGTGTGCTGCTTTTGGCATACCTTGTTAGAAATAAAATGTATAACATAAGACGACGTATTTGCTTTTACAGGTAATTGTAACGCAATCAATTATATGAGATGATCTATAGCATTTCAATTTAAAAATCCACTTTATACTTAAGAAAAATAGTCACAAGTGAAATGATAAGTAATTTAAACTGCTTAAATGGAATAATACCGTTTTGTTATTCAGTATCTTGATTTTTTAATGATTTCAGCCTTCTACTTTAATCACTAAATCGTTGATTTTCATAGTAGATTTTATGAACTTCTACCATTATTAAGTTAGGTTTAATAGTAATTTGTTAAGACATATTCTTGGAAATAATTTGATTTCCTTTATTTTCCGACCGAACGATTTTTAACCACCAAGAATGTCCGCTTTTGGCGTCAATTGGTTTACTCGAATTGACTCTAAACAACCACAAGTCTTTAATTTACGTCGAAAGGACCTATCTCATCTTATTTATTTATTCCATAATTTTTCTAAAAAATACGTAATCGGCCTCATGTATATTAAAGTGGGTTAAAAGAATTCCGTTTTACGCTATCGATAATTTCGAAGTGCAAAACCCTTTTAAGATTGCTTAATAAATTCCCAGGCAAATAGATTTATCTATTTGACGATAATGTCTTTGATCAATCGTCAACGTATACTTTAATAGATAAAGGAAGTTAATATTAGTATATTATTGCTTATGCATTAAAATATTTATAATATTTTGTAACTTCTTCTCTTCTCAATAGGTTAAAAGCAATAAAAGAACATTAGTGTTTAATTGGTGTCTAATTTTCGACAACATAAGAACCACGATAAAACTATAATAGACGATCTCTTGTATAAATGACCTTTAAAAATACATACATTTTACTAACTGCTTTCTACTATCTATATATCGTAGCAGGAATATCTTTATATTATTTACTTAATATTAGCCCTATCAGTTTGTGAGCCACGGTAAGATCCATATGGAACCACAGTGGTGATGGACTGACTGTGGGTCCATAAAGCAACGACGATGAATATTTCTCTGTTTTAAAAATTGTAAAAAAAAAATGATTTGACGAAGAATTACTAATTCATACATTGAAGGGTTACTTCGTGGCTTTAATCAATAAATAGTGAGTTGAGAAGTTTTTTGTTTAAGATTAACTTTAATTAAAATTCTGATTTGATTTGGTCCGTCGAATATTATCTCTCACTTTGAAGGTTATTAAGGTTATAAAAGGATGTCAAGATTGATAACCAAAAACGTGTTTATTTTTAACTCTCGTATTTTTTATTTAAATTGGTTCTATAGAGACAGATACTGATTAAAATCAAAAGGTTAGGTTTGTCGTGGTTTTACTCCCAAATGTCATGTTTTTATCTTTACCTATTTATTTTTCTAATGAAGACCACGGAAGCGAAATACTGTTTAAGTATTATTTTTACTGGTTAAAATATTTTTATCTCCATTTATTAATTTTTTAATTTTTTGTACACTGCTGTGTTCCGTTTGAAGGCACCGTACCAGCGTATTACTGGGTAAACGAGACTTAACACCCTATGTCTCACGGTAGGCAGCGCGTTGGCGTACCACTGGTATTGCAATGTCTATGGTGTCGGTGACCACTTCCCATCAGGTGGAAAATGCTCGTCTGTTGCTATAAAAGAAAAAAATATTTTAATGTTGATTTTTTTTTAATATTATATTTTCTCAAGTTCGTGTCCCACCTGGAAAACCTCTCTTCGTGTGACCATTCATCTCTTTTGCTTTCAAATACATAATAAAAGAAAAATTCGAAAGACTGGTTTTCCGCTACAAAAGAAATTGTAAGACTGGTTTTCATGATACTGAAAGATTAGTTTATATTAAATACTTTAATTTATTTTAATATGGTCGATCAAGTTTCATCCAGCTAATTTGTTTGGCCAACAGCGTGACGGCGATATGGTGGTGCCAGGTTGGGTGAGGTGCGGTTGAAGGACTTTGCAATCCGCTGGCACCGTGGAAGCATTAAATATATAATAGGAAATAAAACCCGATTGGCCAGTGGGGCGCGATGGTGGGTTTCGGAAACTTAAACATTGAACACTGGCCCTTGCGGTTGTAAATAGATGCGCTGGAAAAATTAAACAATACCAAAGGGAAGGATTATTCCCCAAAAAGGAAAAAAGAAGGAGAGGGAAACGGTATGGAAGAAAGAGAATAGAACCGCTTTGCAAGAAATTAATAACAGTGAACAGGATATTTAGACAATAAAATGTCAAGCGGAGGTTTTTTGAAAGCAATACTAAAACAAAAATTCACATAAATCGACAGTGTCAAAAAATTAATGGTAGCTAGAACCCTGAATCAAGCTAGTTGTGACGATAAGGAGATCAATTTTCGTCATATATTTTACTAGGATGAATTGTGTTTATCTTTCAAAAGTTTATTCTAAAGTCTTATAAAAGGTCACCGTAGCTAGGTGTTACTGGTTAAAGGAAGTTAGATCAACGTCTCGAGACGACGAGCCGCATCTGAACTTCTTTCATTTCCCTACGGACTGCGTGGTGACTTACCGTTGATGAATCTCCTATGTTTTAATCAATTAAATAAGAAATCTACATAAAGTTTTCATTTTACACTTTAGAAAGAGGAGGTGTTTTCCTGTCAAAAAATACTTCAAAATTACAGGGCCTCGTTATGTTGTTCAAAATCACAAAGTTTATGTTATTATAAAAATGTAATAACCATTTCTATAAACTGGCTCCATAGCCTAATGATATGGCGTTTTTATAAAACCACCTCTGGTTTTCCTCGTTCTCAAGGGTTCAATTCTCAGGGACTCAACAAAATTTTTTTGTTTCCTGTTTCAGGTTAGATCACCCATTGTCTAAAATAAGATGATCCATCAATGGGCTAATGTCCACCCACCAACCTCATTGGACCGCCGGTGGATCAAAAACTAATGGTCGGGGTGTTAGGGACCTTGTCCAGCAGACTATAGGGCTTTTATTTGGCTGAAAACTAAAACAACTTATTTATCACTTAAATTTGCTCGAACTTTTGGACTCTTGTGAATAAGATACCAATATGACAATGTTTAAGATATACGCTTTTAACATTATCGTAAAATTCAAAATTGATAACGCTTTTCATTTTGCAATGAAAATCAATAAACATAAGTGATAAACATGAAAATTGTTTATCTATATTCTGTTTTCAAATATACTACTATTACTGTCACCTTACTTTAAATATAAATTTCCAAGGCATTTCAAAACCCTTTACAAGGTACTGACAGTTTATCATAATAAATGAGACGAATTTTCGCGTTTTAACTCAGCCCTAACATGCAATTAGTGGAGATGATTGACCTTTCCTAACGATGTGGTGTTCGTATGCATTAATTGTGGAGAAAGAACTAAATATTTATTGTCATTTAACATTGTAATATATTAAAAGCACTTGTTAAAATTTAACTTAAACTTTACCTTACCTTGATAAAATTTCCTAACAGGGTTATAATGGAGAAAACGTGCATTAGGGGAGGCCTATGTGCAGCAGTAGACTAACACAGGCTGTTGATGATGAGAAAACCAATTAATAGCTGTCGCAACACAATGCTGTCAGTACAGTTATTTTTTACGAATCAGCAGCCGCATTTACGTAATCGTGTTATGGAAGTTACGACATTTGGCTTTAATATTCATTGTGATCAAATGCTCTTACAATATTTTATAACATTTAATTTGCCATTATTAAACAATGCGTTTACAATAGGATGGTATAGAAAAAAATTCATAACATTTCTGGTTTATAAACTTCGTCAAAGACTGGCATTTTATTTAATATATGAAGTTTTGATGTGACGGTCATGAAAATACATATAATTACATTAGAATTTTCATTGCATTAAACTTTATACAAAATTTTGGCTCGAACTTGTTGGACTCTTGTGAATAAGATATCCAATATGACAATGTTTAAATACGCTTTAAATTATCGTAAAATTCAAAATGTGATAACGCTTTTCATTTTGCAATGTAAAATCAATAAACATAAGTGATAAACATGAAAATTGTTTATTTTATATTTAATTAACCGTGGAACGAATATAAATTGGTGACACCAAAATTTTTTTTTTTTTTTTAGGTGTTACCAATTTCTCCTTGATTTCATCACACCAACATTCTGGCAAATTACCTTTGACTGCAGAGTATAAGAGAAATGGCAAGTCTAACTTTCAAGACAAAGCACGCATCATCATATCAGTCTAACAAGGTCCTGAGTCATTCATTCTCCCAAAACTCATGGTGTTGATGCGGTGATGGCTGGATCGCTGACTTAAATGCAAAACTAGGCAAATGGAAATACTATAAGCTGAGAGTGGACAACCTCGATTTTTTTTTTTTTTTTGATGGATCTCGTGCTCTGAGGAAGAAACCTATTGAACGAACGGGTTCGGGGGCCGTTACCAAGGCGCGTCTCTCGTAGGTGACTTAACTAAGGGCCCCAGAAGGAGCCTAGGCAGGTTGTCACTCTTCTGGTTCCCGTTAGCATGCGAATCGAGGGGCTGCCGGGTGGGCCGACGCCTCGCTCGATTCAGACGCTTTGCAATGATCTTTAAAGCTGAAGAGTCTATCTAAATTTACTACCATTCTAAAGCGTTGGCGCTGGGAGAAGAGGTGGCGAAACTCAGCAACGCTCCTATCAATGTATGTTAGCTACAGTGTCATTAAAGGGGTGTTTATCGACCTCACCTGGGCCGATGTCCTGAGGTGTGTGTATGTCCCTACACTCTAAGTGTGAGGTGTTCCTAGCTACCTTAGTGCCTACCTGCCTTAAGGCAGTAATTAAATTCTTGTATTTAACAGAAGGGAAAACCTAACCATCGCGTCGCCGGCGGCGCGGGCCGTCTGCTGCTTGATTTGGCTTCATCAGATTAAAATATGCGACTTTAAAATGATGCTAATTGTTGCCAGTGCTGCCAGTTGCTTGCTAGCAGCCGGCTTTGAGGAGCGGCGGCGCGTGCGCTGGAGTTCGGCGCTGGCTGTTGCCACGCGGGCGAACCCGCGTTGGAACGGAGGGGTGAATGCGGTGGTTTGGATGGGATGGGTGGTCGCCGGAAGAGGCTTCCGGATGGCAGGAATTCTCGTTTTGGCGCAGGGCAGCCGAGGTAGTTCCGTTGGCCGGATTTGCAGTTAACGCAACCGGGAGGTTGAATGGCGAGTTTCTTGTCGCGGTTCTGGGACAGGATGGGTACCGTGGTCCCCGGAGGATTGTCAACGGGGCGTCGAAAGTTCCCGCAGCGTGGGCCGAATTGGGTTGTACCACCCGGAACCGTTAGTGGAGCGCTCAAAGAGAACCCGATCCACAGTTGCTCGACGTCGGATGCGTTACCTCCTTGGTGCCTCCGAGCGGACCTGCCTCCAAAGGGCGTTTGGGTGGTGGTACATGTGACCCTAGGACTGGAATGTCAATTTTTAATCGCGAAGTTATCTCCGCCATGGGATCCTCTGAGCCTTTGACCACGTCAATGCGCGCTCTCCGGGGCAATGTATGAATTGGTGTTCCTTTTCCCGGGAGGAAAGAGGTCCTGCTTTAAATCGTCAGGAGTCTCTAATTGTAATTTGATCCCTGATTGCTATCAGAGGCCTCAAATTTAAATCTATGATAGATGGCGAGCGTATGTCAACCCATTTTTCCTTCTCGCGAGGTAGATCGGTGGGGACGTTTCCCTACGGTAGCAGGGGCAGGGCGAGGGGCCGAGGGCGCCTGGGATCAGGCAGGATGGATGGTTGGGGTTTTTGTCGCCTGGGAGGACGACGGTTTGGGAACCTGCTGGGCAGGTGGTGGGGATGTCAGATGCTTTGCAGCTTGACGGTAGGACGGGTGTGGGTGACGGGTGCGCCCTGCGCTTCCTCTTGGATTTGACGGTTTGAAGCCGTCGTCCGGATTAGTTTTGGAGCTATGTGAATGCCTCGACCTCCATGTCCGATTCCGTGCGGATGCTAACGTCGACATAGTTGTCCGTCGCTATCATCGTCAGGGAATGGCCTGGACCGAGCGTTGAGGTGAGGACTGGGTGGTCGGGTAAATGCTCAGATATGAGCAGGTACACGGCGTCGGTGAGCTATATATAATTTTTATGCAAGCTTCTCGCTGATCGCCTGGTGTCGAGACCAAGCGAGTAGCGAGCTCCAGTCGACCATTATGCCGATTGTGACTTGTCTAGCTGAGGCGAGACATCTGCGACGTCGTCTGACGCAATCTGTGCGCCCGGCGGTTGCCGGGCGTATTTTCACTTACCGCCCAGCCGGCTGCGGCAGGGGAGGTGTGTCTGACTTGCTTCTGAAACACGAAACAGAATATTAAAACGTTCGGTGGGCTAATAAAGTCGTTAAAACGACTGTTCGGCCAAACAGAAATTAAATAACCCTAAGAAACAAGATTATGCGCTTAGGCTACAAGCGGCTAGCAACACAATTGTGTTATGCCAAACGAGTTGCAAAACACAGCTGCGTACAGAAGCCGAACCGCGGTAGGCGCAATAAATTCCTCCGCGATGACGTCAGCGGTGCGACAAAAGGCTCTATGAGCGCAGGTCACTCATAAAACGCAGATGGCGCAGCGGACACGGTTTCACGGCGGACGATGACTTCTGCGAAGCGAGCTTGAAACTACGGCGAACACGTGCGGTCGGGACCGCTGCTGGAACGCTCTGTGTGACAACCTCAGTAGACAAGCGGAACCTAAGGGGACAACAGCTGGCTGACTTTGTGGAGGGGAAGAACTTGAACACATTACCCGCGATTCAAAAATCTTTATAATGTACGAAAAATTAAGGGTTTCCTGCCGCCAAATATAGTGAAAGAAATACTTTTAATTGATCCTCAAAATCACCACCGGTTCCAGAAAAACCCAAGCCTTGACCTGGAAAGAACTTGGGGAAATTCAGCCGGACTACCTACCGAGATGTGAATCTGGAATAATTCATAAAAACCAACGGTTTGTTGTTCTTGGATCTTGCCGATTTTTGCCAAATTTGGACCAGGAAAGGTTATCAGCTTAATTTTTGGGATTTACCACTGTCATTAAATTAAGTCATTATATCAAAAAGTATATCAAGATTCAAGGGAATTTTAATTTTATATGACAAAGACACCGGCAGATGCATTTTCGGAAAACTTGTCATTAATTTATTGGAAAATAAGACTTAAGCAACTCAAAAAAGTTGCCTGGTCGAAAAAGAGGCAACGCCCTATTCATGTAAGATGTTAATACTTTCATTATCAACGTCATCCAAAACAGCCTCCCGCAACCATTTGCATTAAACGCCAAGACGGCCGATCTTGTTGACGTCTTTGAAAAAATTCTCATAATCGCCACACCGATTAGGCGGGAATTAAATTACGCACCACACTGCGTATCTGTCTTACTCCCACTGAAAGCAAACCCAATCAAGTGGGCAGTGGGGTCGTTTCCCTGCCATTAATTAATTAAAAAAATTAAGTATATCCAATAATTTCATATATTAATTAAGTTAATGTTGTATAAATCATTTTTTCAATTAAAATAAACTTAAAGAATATTTGTCGGAAAATAGCCGAAATTGGTAGTCGGTAAGAAAATTCCAACCGATATCTCTTAAAAATGGAAGTTTCTTTTGCAATCCATCTTCTGGAATGTCGGAGTTAAAACTTTAATGGGTTTCACCGGAAAAATTCACAAGGTATTTCTTAGGAATGTTAAATTTAAGGTTTATTTCCTTTCCTTTCATTTATAAGGTTATTAACCTTCTTTGAAAGAGTATTTTGCCCTTCATAGCTAAATTAATAACATTATTCAAGTAAATGATAATTTTTACATTTAATTTAAAAAAATTTAATTAACTTTGGCAAATTTATGAAAAAAATCCTAAGCGATAATTTTTTTTATTGCATACCGGAACAGAAGCCAGTCGGGGGCCCCACCTGATGGAAAGTGGCCCGACCCCATGGAATTGGCCAACAGGATAAACCAACAGCACAACTGTAAAAGATAATTTTTTTTATTTACCAATTGTTCCTCCACGCTGGTCCACCACGACTCCGCGTTGTACCAGCGTGGTAGGTTGGTCCCAACCCTTAATGGATAGGGGGTATTAGGGGCCCATGTCCAGCGGTGGACTATCAAAAGGGTGATGAGATGATGATGGTGAGATGATGATGATGGACTTGTGTCGGTTGAGGATTCAAAATAGTTTTACCACTTTCTTTTAAAGTCGGACGTTATTTTTTGTTAAATTTGGTTAAAAATATAAAAAACATTTATTAGTTAATGTCATAAAAAATAATTAAGACATGCCACTAGACGGCCAAAAGTTTGTAATCAAAACAGAAACGTAAATCCAATTGAATCTTGGTACACCAAAAGTTAATTACTTTATATTTTTGATGGTAAAACCTTTTAATCATTAGGCGGTAAGGGGAGGCCTATGTCCAGCAGTGGGACTTTTTAACTTAAGCGTGAAAAGTGTTCTTCATTGTGTAATTTATTTATTTTAAGGAAAATTATATTAATTTGGAAATTTAAAAATCAGCCATTTACTTGGTTCCAAATTTTGATAATACTTTGTTTTTTTTTTAAAGAATATTTTTGGTGTTTTTTTTCCCAAAACAGGCCAATCCTTTATGCTTATTCTTGACCTATAAAACAGGTTGTTACTGTTTTTGAATTTCCATATTCGTTTTATGTTATCATGTTTTACTTATAGAATTTATTTTGAACCGAGGCGGGCCAAAGGGTTTATCAATAGAATGAAGGATGGCCAATTGTAACTATTAATTATGATTTCCCTCTCGTCACATAATTTGTAACGCAAATGTAAAGTTCACCGTCGTTCCTCGGGGACATTAAAAACCACAGGTCCTTCGTTCCCACCGTTTACAATTTGTTAATTAAACATAACTTTTGTCGCATAACATTGCAAAAGTTAAGTATTTGCTGATATTTTCATACAATAAATTAATTATTTAATTTAAAACTCCAATGTTCCTGCTTTTAAATTTAGGACCAATTGAAAAATTAAATATTAAAACGAAAATTTACAGTACTTAAGTAATAAATACCTTAACATGTAATATTCTATGCCCCTATCCTTCCCTCCTCCGGGTCGTGTATTTCCGACTGCTTAGTGTCATGACTTTTTTGACGGATCTCGGTAACCGGGGAAATAAACCCAAAAACATAACCGGGTTTGGGGGGCCTTTGCCACAGGGGTCTCCCCAAAGTAATTTAACTTCACCAGGGCCCCAGAAGGGAGGCCTAAGGCTTGGGCCGTCACTTTTCTGGTACCCAGCATGCTGAATCGAGGGCTGCCCAGGTGGGGCCGACGCCTCCGGCTGGATTCAGACGCTTTGCAAGACTTTTAATAGCTAGGAAGAGCCTTATCTAAATTTTATTACCACTTTTAAAGCTTGGGCTGGGAAAGGGCGAAACCCAGCAACGCCCTATCTAATATGGTGTTGGGTTACCGGTCATATAGAATTGGGTGGTAAATTCGACCTCACCGTGGGGCCGATGTCAGAGGTGGGGTGAAGGCCCACACTCTAAGGGTGTAGGGTGTGTTCACCAATGGCTGGGGTGTCGCTACCTAAGCCTTAAGGGAGTGTTTAAAATTTTGTATTTAACCAAGAAGGGGAAAACCAGCCATTGCGTCACCGGGGCGGCGGCGAAATCACCTGTGTTTGATTTAAGGCCCGGTTAGATTAAACAGAATTGGCGACCTTTTAATCTTTAACATTGTTGCCGGCGCCATTGCTTGGGGCTGGCAATGCTGGTTTTGGAGGGCGGCGGGGGCCCGTGGCTCGAGTTGGCTCCGGCGTTGGTTTGTTCCACGCGTGGTGGAAGCCGGCGTTGGAAGACGGGAGGGGTGGAAATGGTGGTATTGGTGGGATGGGTGGTCGCCGGGAAGAGGGCTTTTGGGATCGGCAGGAAATTGCGTTTTGGCGCCTTAGGGCAGCCGAGGTGTGGCCGTGTGGCCGGGATTGCGGGCATTAACGCACGCAGGAGGGTTCAAAATGGGGAACTTCTTTGTCCTTGGGTCTGGGACAGGATGCGGTACCCGTGGTCCCCGGGGGTTTAACCCGGGGCGTGCCGAAGCAGTTCCGGCGCAAAGGTGACCGAAACCTTGGCAGTTGGGGACACTGCCCGGCAAACCGTTGGAGGTGGGCTCAAACGGAGACGACCGATCCCACAGCTGTCGACACCCAAAATGCGTTTACCTTCCTTTGAGGTTGCGTGACCGCCACCATAAAAGGGCTTTGGTGGTGGGTAAACATCCCGTTGTACCACCGGGACGGAATTTAACCTTTAATGCCGGGAAATCTCCGGCGCATGGGACTTCCTTTGGCGCCCGACCACTGTTCCGGTACGCTTCATCCGGGAGCGCGGTGTTGATACTGGTGTTCCTTTTTCCCCGGGGAAAAGGTCCCCCTTCCTGTCGTCTGGGTTGTTAATTGTTTGGATCCCCGTTGCTATAGAGGCCTCAAATTTAAATGTTTTGATAAAAGCGAATCTCGACCCCCTTTCTCGCGGAAAGATGGGCGGTGGGCCTTTCCACGGGCGCCGTGCCTGGGAAGGCTGGGACGGCGGGGCAGGGGCCGGGGGCCGGCCCCGGGACCGGCGAGGATAATAGATGGGAATTTGTCGCCGGGAGGATGAGGTTTAGGAACCCGGGGTTGGTTGGGAGGTCAGGCTTTGCAGCCCACGGGAAGGACGGTGGGGTGATGGGGTGCCGCCCGCCTTTCTTCCATTTGACGGTTTTGGGCCGTCATCTGGATTTGGTTTTGGAATTGGATTCGACCCTCCAGCTCCGATTCCCGTGGGATGTAACGTCGACATGAATTGTCTCGCTAACATCGTCAGGGAAGGCCTGGACGTCCGGGAGGGGGACCAGGGGTGGTGCAAGGTAATCCGGAGATCAGCCTGTTACCCTCGGTGATTTCATGAAATTTCGACCGGCTTTCGTTGATCGCCTTGGTCTAGACCAAAGCGAGTAAACCCGGTCACCATTAGCCGGTTGGTGTTCCCAAGCGGGCGGGTTGGGAAGCCGTCCCAACGAATTTGGAGTCCGGCGGTTGCCGGGCGTAAGAATCCTTACCGCCCTGCCGGGCTACGGCAGGGGGGTGTTCTGACCGGTTTCTGAAAGAAACGAATATTAAAACGTTCGGTGGGCCTAATTTAAAGCTTAAAACGGCTTGTTCCGGAAACAAATTAAAACCCAAAGGCAAGAAGCCAGCTCAAACGGCTAGCAAACAATTGTGTTATGCAAAGGTTGCAAAAAGGCTTTTGGCTTACCCGGAAAGGGTAGCGCAAATTCCACCCAAATGACCGGCGGTGCGACAAAGGGTTTGGAAGCGCAGGGTGCACTCCATTAAAAATGGCAAGTGGCGGCGATTTCCGGCGGCGGACGATGACTTCGCAAGGCGAGCGGAATTGCCGGCAAACACGTGCGGGGTCAGGACCGTGCTGGAAGGCGCTCTGGCTCGGTGTGTCAATCTTTTAAGTTTTTTTATAGGATGATTGGTTTCCACTTGCGGATTGGGTAAGGTAAAGGGCAAGACGTATATAAAAGCTAATTGGCCTTACCAAGATGGCCCAAATAATTTTTCGGAACCCAGCTAACCCCCCTGGAAACCGCAAACCATTCTCCCGTGAACTCTTTAGACCCGGGCGTTGGGTTCAAAAACCCTTAAGTAAGGATGATAAACACCTGGGGCCTTGGTTTCCTTTTATTCCTTGTTTCTCTGTTTCCCTTAATGTTGGGGGTAATTTAAACAATTTTTAATAAAAATTGGCCAAGTTGTTATTTTTAACCTAGATCAAATAATACTTAATTTTCCTTTTCTTTGAATTTGGAAAAACATCAAAAACCTTTTGCAGTCGATTTTACCACTATTTTAATGCTAGACAAATGTAGAGTTACCAAGAATTATAAACGAATTTTACTGGTCTCACAATGAAGATTGATTTGTTTACTTACTTTTTACAACGATAGTAGCCACTAAGTGGAAGACATTAAAATGATCCAATTAATTGTTTTCTGCAAGATTGATTAGAAGTCATAAACAAGAAAAGGGCTGGTAAACCATCAATAACTTTTTACCCTTTTAAATACAGAGATAACAAACACCAATGTAGTAAGTTCATCCAATTCTGGTGGTAACCAAATGTAACTGGGATAATTTTGAAGTAAAGTTTCTTTCAAAAGGTTGTCACTTTTAATTTTATTATATAAATTTTATTACAGTTGAATAGAAATCACAGCAGGGCCACCCCAACTCTTTAAAAATTTGAACAAAATTAATTTTTTTGTTTTTGTTGTACCTGACAAAAAAGATTCGCGCCGCCCATATTTTATTGTGACCATAATAAAAACCACAGGAACAAAATTTTCTTTATTTTTTATTAATAATATATATTAACTAAATATAAAAAATTTAAGAACGGTGACTTAATTACTTATTCTTATTTATCTCAATATTTTTATTAAAATCCATATGTAAACATTTCATTTCACTTTCCAACCAATATTAAAATTAAGACACGATTTGTGCTTTTTATGGCCTGGGATAATGACCGCATATTTCAAGCAGGGTTCTTTGGTTCTGTTTTGGCTTTGAAAGTTCTCGCGGTCGTCACAACAAGCCCTCAGATACCAATTTTTTGAAGGGACGATGCTTTGGGGAAGTTTAAAAGTAAAACTTATTCCGCAAAACCTTTATTAAAAAAGTATTCCTGTTACATGGTTAACATCAAACTTTAATTTAACGTCTTATATAAATTTGTTCCTTTTTTTTTGTCACATAAATTGGAGAACTTTAAAGGAGGGACTGTTTTACTCCACACAATAATTAAAACCCGGTTTGGTTTTTTAAGAAAAAGAGTAAAAAGGAAATTTTCTTTAAAACGTTCCCTTCCTTGTAAAGGTACAAGTGGACGGTTTGATATGTAAATAGAATAATTAAGACAGTTATTATACTTAAGGCTTTATTGTATTCAATTTTAAGTTGATTTTTTTGTATCGAATTATATCCCTTTCAAACAAACCTGTAACACTATTATTTTTTTAATTTTAAAACAAGAATTCTCAAAAACAATATCTTTTTACCCCCATACTTTACACGGCTTTTATGTGGTAGTTAATACGCATAGCATCAAAAGTTCAAAAGAAGTTCCAATTTTATAAAAGGAGACAAAGGCATAGTTTCTTACCAGTTGGAGGTTTAAAAAATGTTTAAACAGGCTTTTTACTTTTGTTTAAAATTTTGGTCACATCAGTTATTAAATTTTTTGAACTGAACTTGGTTGCTGTCACCCCACGTCCTCTCTCCAGTTACGGAAGTTTTTTCTCTTTAAAAATATTTTAAAACATTTGTTTTATATTGCAGCCCATAATAATGTGATACTTGGAATTCCTATTTTATTTTTGGTTCCTTAAGCAACCCATTTACATTTTTGTGCAATACATTCCTTTGGTTTTGGTGTTAAACCACGAACCCCGTACGAAAATTAATGGATTTTTCCATAGAAAGGACTTCTTGTTCTTTGGCCTTGAATTAAAGACCAAGGGATTACATACATTTAAGAAAACCATTTTAATATAAGTAAAAAATATTCAAAAACTTTTTAAAGGGAAACCCTTCTCCTCCCTCCTAATTACCTTTTGGGTTAAAATCTTACCTGTTTTGTGCAATTCCTTTGTTTTTAGGTTTTTATCTATTTAGTTATTTTGTCCAGAAGTTAATTTTTTTAATGGCAATTAAAACCATACATGTTGCTTTTTCCCCAAAGAAGAAAAAATCAATATAATTTCAATTTTATATTAATTTCTTTGGTTTAATTAAATAATTTAAAATAATTTAAAATTTTAGGAATTTAATCAATACAAGGGCTAAACCAAAAAATAATTAATTTTAATAAAGAACAATATTTTGGAAAAATGAATATGCCTTTTATATAAAAACCAATCTAGTTTTGTATTAATTAAAACCGAGCAATTTAAATTAAACTTGGTTTCAAATATTAATTATATTAAAACCAATTTAATGTTTTCGTGTGGTGAAACATTAACCTTTCGGAATGAATTACCTTTTGCATTTATAATATTAGATAATTGGATACCTTAATTTTGCAGAACTGGTCCTTTATTTATTTAACCGGGAGCATTTCCTTAAACAGTGTATATAAACAAATAAACACAAAACAAAGGAAACACAACCGAATTTGAATATTTTCATTCGTAAAAAAAGCTATACTTTATGAATGGCAAAGGCTCTTTTTCCCAGAAAAAATCCATTTCCAAAAATTTGGATTTAAAAAATCGATTTTAAACAGAATTTATCAAGTAAAAGTGAAAAGTTGTTCTGCATTTATACAAAGTAAACCAACCATTTATTAATAAGTAATATTATCCTTAAAAGTTATAAATTTAATACAAGGAAGTTTTCTCCCAAATATATTTTCCCAAAATCATCAGCCCACAACTGGTCCCACCTCCCAAAATATCTCCAGCCACGTAAGAAATATAAAATTAAGACCCCCTTGTACTTGTTTCATAAAAGCTTTAAATTAAATAAAAAACCTGGTAGACAAAGTCTAATATGATGTTCTTTCAGCGCACTTAAACGTCACACTTG
Organism: Lamproptera curius; assembly: GCA_029286875.1. Classification (NCBI taxonomy): domain Eukaryota; kingdom Metazoa; phylum Arthropoda; class Insecta; order Lepidoptera; family Papilionidae; genus Lamproptera; species Lamproptera curius. The sequence continues at coordinate 14,753 of JAGSMT010000570.1, read as the reverse complement.
ATGGCCAAGGTTGTTTAATAGGAGAAAAGGACATGAGCCCCTCCACACTGCTCCGGTTCAATAAAGGTTTAAATAAACACACATAATATCCATTTTATTATAAAAGCTAAAATCAATATTATATATATTATTTATACCCGGCACTTTGACATCACCATCATATTTAAATATTATATTTAAATTCTTCCATTATGCTCAACAAATTATAGTAAAGCACATAATTAGGTTAATAATATATCCCAAAAAACAAGTTTTTAATTATCAAAATTATACGAATATAAAAATTAAATAAAATGTTTTTTTAAAAAGTTAATGGGAAATTTTTAAAAAATTGGGATATTTTTACCCATGACAACTCCTTAATTTTTTTTTTTTTTTGACTTGACCTCTGCTCTTTCCAATTTTATCAACAGCCAAGCAATTAAATTTTTTTTTTATTTATAATTTAATTTCTCCTGATTAAATTTTACCTTGAAATTTATGATATGTTGTAAAAATAAAATATATTACACCATTTTATTACATTATTGACCTTTGGAGAGGTTGGTAGACCGAAAATAGCCCATCCTTTCTTGTGCCATTAGTGTGTGACATTTGCTTTCCTATATTTGATATATTTTTTGGCTCGAAGTAAATTAAAATGACGTACTCTTATTTTAAATCGGAAACCGACATGCAGAGGATCGCCCCTAAGCCCGGATATTCCAAGGACAATTGGACTAAAGTTACCAAACCTACTAAATTATTAACTCAATACTGTAAAAATAATAAATTGAACATTATTTAATATTTTTTTCTTTTAGTCATTCCAGGTCCCACTCGGGAGGCCTCTTTCTTCACTTGTGGACCATTCATTCTTTTTGCCTAGTCTTAGAAATCCAGTCTTTTCAAATTTGTTCATCTTTTCCCAGGGCTGGCCACGCCGCCTTTTTTTTGGGGTCCAAAGGTGCATGTTTTAGTCCAGAGAGAAGACATTTGGCCTGTAGCCAGCCCGTCCTATTTAATGTTGCCACTTTTGGCTTCAGTCTGCAAATTTTATTGGAGCAGGATCGGACATTTTAATATAGTTCGGAGCTTGATGGCCTAGATCCTACGTTTCCATAACTCTTTGGTTAATCGCCATAGAGGACTTCTGCTTATTGGTCAAGGACCGGTTTGTGAAGCCATAAGGAACGGGAATGCATACATCCATCAGTCTCCATTTTAAACTTTATGGAAAGACAACAGGATCCTTAAAAATAAGATCTTTATGGAACCCCAATAGACTACGCCTGGAGGAGTTTTCCTCCAGGCTGGTCTATCGGAATTCTTTTTTCCTTGCCTTTGTAAGAAAAAAAGACGATTTGACCCAAATATTTAATAATAATATATATATTTTGGACGTATGGATCCGTTTGCCCCTATTGTAATGTCTATTTCGTTGTAATTTTCAATTGCCTTGGACCCTTTTGGACATATTTTAAGCCGATCCCTGTGACTTGCCGTGTTCGGCCCTTGGTAGCATGAGGCGTTCTTGGCTTTGAAGAGAAAATAGAACCGATGTTTACCGGTAAAAAGGTTTGTTAGGCCTTTTCACCAACAAAAATGGCCCTCTTGCCCAGGTACTTGCCACTTTTGAAGACTTCTTTCAATGCTGCTATAAAGAGTTTTGGTGAAGCCCATCCTTTGTTTTACCCTTTTTTAATATTGAAATGTCGTTTCCTGTTTAATTTAACTGATTTTCGGTGTTAGAAATATAATTTGGAAAAGGAATGAAGGTTTTCCCTTGGTTTTGTAAAGGCTTCAAAAGGTGGATTAAATACCTTCAAAACCCTTTAGGTATAGTCTACGTAAGCTAGATGGGGAAGATTGAATTCATGGTGATTTTATGAACCCAATTGAGAGTGAGGTAATCCATGTTGGATAGTCCATGTCGAAAGTCCGTTTGTTTTTGTTGTTTCTAAACAGGGAGACCCAGAATAGAAAAATTTCTAAAACTCTTGGTTTAATGATTTTTGAGAAAACTTTGTAGACGGGAAAATGGAACCATTGGTTGGTAATTATTTAAATTTATTTTATCTCCTTTTGTAAAGTAAATGATGGTTTATTCCCAAAATTTTTCTGAATTTTGCCTGCGAAAATTAAATTAAAAAATTGGGTTAAATGGGCAACAATGACTGGACCCATTTTAAGGCTTCAATGTGAACCATCCTGTTCTGGCCTTCCGGTCATATTTAAGGGTTTTTAGTACCTTCTTGTCTCGTTTACTGTTTACAAAGGTATCCGGGAGTCAGAAGGATAGGTTTTGAGTTTGTTCATTTTAAAGGTTGTTAGGGAAAGATTTATAATAATTCCTTGACCAAATTTGAACAAACTCCAGTTGGTTTTTTTTATTCCCTTTTGTAAGCTTAAACCGGTTACAACAGATCTTCCTTTGCCTTGTTTTGGCGTTCTTTAATCAATTTTTTATTGCCTTTTAATACCATCACCAGTTTTGTTGTCCACTGCCGGACATAGGCCTCCCTTAATACACCCTTATCCATTAGGGTTTGGACCGTATCCCACCACCTTGATCCAAGCGGTTGGTGGGGACCACTTTTGCCCATCCGACCATGGATCATTTTACTTTTCAGACAAGGGATCGGCCCAAATTGCCCTAACCAACTAAAACAAAAATGAAAATTTGTTTGGTCCGCAAGGTTCTAACCCGGACCTCCGGTTTCTAAAGCACAACCCCATACCCAGGGGCCGGAGGAGGCATTGTTTTTCAAGGACCTTTATATTGTTATTCTTTGTAGGTTACGATAAGTTTCTTTGTTCTTTTATTATTCGATTTTGAAATTTTTTTTCTGCTTTCAGTTATAATGTTTGGATAATTTTCGAATTGGAAAAAATAACGAAAAAAAAATGCAAACTAATATACATATGATATTTAATATAAAATAAGGGCGATTTTACAAGAAGTTACAAACCATTGGCATTAATCCATCCAAAACCAAAACCGCACACGGGTAATTGGGACCCAAGAAAAACGAAACGAATGAACGGATTTAAAAAGCCCATTATTTATTTAAAAAAATTTCCAGGAAAAAAAAAGGTAAAATTTCAAAACAATTAAGGTTCCTAATATTATTTAGAGCAATCGATCCCGAATCTGTATCGTTTTAAATTTTTTGGAATGGATTTTCCAGAGGAAAAAAGGAAGTAAAAAGTTACTATGCAAATATTTTTCAGTCTTTAAAAGAACTTTTTAATGGTTCAGTACTTTAGGTCTTTTTAAAAAAAAAAAACATATTTCCTTGGTTTGGTAATTATTAAGACAGATATTTTAAAAATACTTTTTAAATAAGGTCCTTGGTTCTTTTGCGAGACCTAATTTTCCTCAATTAATATTTGGGATTTTACCTCGAAAAAGTTTTAAAGGTTAAAATATTAAAAAAAACCATCTTTGAAAAAAAGGAAAAATTAAAAATCTGATCCATTTTAGTTTTAATTGTTACGATATAAATCCAGTTGTACGCTTTTGCCGATTGATTTCTCATTCCCACTTTTTAGATTTGATCGACATATTTTTAAAATGACGAAGTTAATTAATACTTTTATTATATTAAAATATGAATTTTTAAAATGTCCTGTTAATCCAAAGGTTAACCAAAATAAAAAATGAATATACATTGGATTTATGGTTTTGAAACTTGGAAAATAGATTTTCAAGGCAAGATTACAAAAACCGGGAATTGGAGCTCCCAAATTACCTAGCAAATTAAACCTCCAAAGTTGTAAGTAGTATATTTCACTGTAAAGCCAACGGCATTTAAAGAACAAAATTAAAATTCCCAACCTATGGGAAGGCCCCTTTAATGTAATTTTGGTTTTTGTATGTTAATATTACCAGTGGGGAAACGCTTTGGTTTGAATACCTGATTTATTCAACCAAATTGATGTAGCCTGCTCCCAAATCCTTCTTTGAACGTTCTTAAATTGAAATTTAAAAGGATTAGGTTCTTGGACTTGGGTATTTTAAGGTTTTTGGGCCTGTCAGTGTTAAGGTTTGGTTTGCTTTAAAACCGAGGTGGGGGTTCAAAAACCTTGGTTTGTTTTAGTTGGTAAGAGTATTAAGGGCTGATCACCTGATTCCTGAAGGAAATGAACATGGATGGATGGGCATGGTGTCGGCCCGCCCATTTCCAGTCGTTTTTTTGTTTGAATGATGTTACATCCAGACTTTTGGTTTTGGTTAAGTTTACCCAACACAGGTTCGGGGAAGTTCCCCGTCCCCCACAAAACTACGGTAATTTTCCACGGTTTGCGCGTTAACTTTGATATTGTGCCAAGGAAAGCCGGCAATTTATAAATCGCTGCCCATCCATGTTGGAACCTGCAGCCCTTGGTTGGGGGAAGAATTAACGCACTACTTGGAGTTTGAGGAGGGGGATCCATGAGCGAAGATTAGTAATGTGGTTATGTCCAACTGGGTTCAAAGCATACCTTAGTAAAATAGTTTAGAATTTAAGCGACATTTTACTTTTAAGAATCTGCCGGCATTCCTTGTTATTCGGGTCCCATCCGACTTTGAGAGGGCCAAGGAAGAGGAGGGATTTGGTTTTGAGCGAACAATCTTTTTAATATGTTCGGTAGTTTGGCTGATCTCTAAATAGATTAGCCGCCGTAGTCGTAATCGATTCAGAGAACATTAAAATGGTAATAATTTATAACGAAGTTGAGCTTTGGAGAAGGAAAAAGTAGGTAAAATAATCAAAATGGCAACTAGACTCCAAAAATAAATAAATAAGTTTAATTCAGTTATTATAATGACTTTAATTCTAATCTATAGTATTTGATTTTATTATTTGATTGTTTTATAACCAAGAATTGATAAGAATGAAATTACATTTAAAAATATTGTTGATTTTGTTCACCTAATTATAATTTTTAGTAAATGACAAGTCGTCAAATGGAAATGAATTCATGATGAATAATGAAAGCTTAATAATTAAAAAAAATTGTTATAATTAACCTTTTTGCCATTTTTATTTTATAAAACAGGGGCAAGGGAAACGGTTATTCATAATTAAAATGGAAGTTTTATTCCTTTTATTCCAGGGTTATAAAGGAAAGGTCATTTTTCTTTAATAATTTATATATAACAAAGGGAAAATTATTTTTTAAGATAAACCAAAAAAAATTTTAAATAAAAAAGTACTATTAATTTTCTTTTGCTCGTTTCATTTAACTTAATGGAAGAAATAATTGTATATTTTAATATTATGGGTTTGAATACATGTTTGACTACCCGTTGGTATAGTATTTAGAGAATCCCGAGGTTATGTTACAGAGCATTTCATTCCCCCAGGGAAAAATTTTTTGGTTATAAAATCTGTTATTGTGGTATCTGGCTGTTTGTGTCTGTTTAATATCATATTTATTTACAAAAAGAAAAAGTATAATTTATTTATTTATTGTCATCTTAGGTTCACGAATACATGCTTTTAATTAATTTAGGGACTGAAGATGTTTGGTTATTCTTTCCAGGGAAATATTATATTATTTTTATTACTTGTTAAAAATAATAATAAAAAAGATTGAATTTTAAACTTGTGGAAAAGTTTTACAAAATTGGTTAAAGCCAAAAGTTAGGGAACAATTTTTTTGTGTACGAATTTCACCCATTTTTGCATCCCTTTAATTGAATTTTGCCCTTAAGTTTAATTAACCCCGGTCTGATTACTTTTCCTATTACATAATTAAACTTTGTGCGTAATCAAAATGTAACTAAAGTCAAATTAAAAAAACATTTAAAAACAATTTAAATAAATGGATTTATTAATTTCAATACCCAGTATCGATTTTGTAACAAAACCAAATTGTAAATTGTTTATTTTCAAGAATTTTTATATAAACACAAATGAAGGTGTATTTGTGAAAAATTCATATATCTTATAAAAATATATATATTTTTTAATTTTTAGTTTATTTGGAAAATGGAATTAACACTTGTTTGGTCAAATTTATATTTAATAAATGAAACCCATGGAAACGAAGTTGGTGCAAATCTAGCGTTGCTATTGATGTATTTCACCGTGTTGGGCCACCGAGGAACAACGGTTTGTGACCCAAATATTACATGACACCGCTTAATTTATGGATTACCTTTTTTATTTCCTTTCAAGTCAAAGGTAAACCATTAAAGTCCATTGTAAAGGTTAGGAGAACGTGTTTTCTGTCAAATCTTTAAATCTTTTGCTTTGTTTCACATACAATATGAGACCTTTATATTGTTTTACCAAACCATTTCGCTGCCAGCTTTATGACGCCGCCCGCCACCTTATTGCCAATTTTAGTAACTGTCTGGTTACGTTAAACAACAACGGTTGTTATATAAATTTGGTTAAGTCACTTCCAGCTGGCACCACCAAAAACGCGAAAAACTAAATTAAGGTTATTGGCTCTTGGCTTTCAAACCCGATAGTTGGGGTCAATCCCGAGGAAAACCATCATAACTCCCCAAACCCGAAACGTTGTTTCGTTGATTAAAATAACATGAGGCTGACAATCCAATTAAAATATTGAAAAATTAGGAAGAACTATCCAACAAGTAACCCATCCATAGAGGAAAAGTTTTATTATTGGGTTGTATAAACGTACTGAAAATCTATTATTTTCGTTCCATACACCTCATGTTGTTAGTTACTTATTTGTAAAGGGTGTTAATTTAGAAAAACGCTTTTACAACAAAAATAAAAAATACTTTAATTCCTATAAAGCAAATTTAAAGGTCTTTGGATGGGTTAAATTTAAAAAAGGTCACGCACCAAAATATTTAAATTCCACCTTTTCGACGTAATTTTATATATAGCCAATGAACTTTTCTAAATTATCGACATTACCCGGTGCGAGGTTTCCACCCATTGCCACCCTTGGTTGGAAACAATTTGAGTTAAGGTCGCATGATGTATATTTAATTCAATTGTTTTACGGATTTTATCACTTTATTTATTTTACAAAATTAAAAAGTTGCCCATGCCCAGGGTCGATGGTCAACCACCTTAGATCTTGGTTGTCAAACTTAGAGTTGATTTGACTACTGGCTTTAATTTAAAACACAAAAATGGAAATTGGGATTTTATTTTATTTTCCTAAAAATTTATATTTTTTTTATCTTTAAATTACGAAAATGCACTGTCCCCGAACATTTTTCGAGGCCAACCGGTTTTGTTGAAACTTTGTCATAGTTAACAGGATTTACTCCACCTCCGGTTTTGATTTAAAATCCATCCCAATCTAAAGCTTTAAAAAGACCTTTTCATAGCAAAAATTTCAATTTAAAATATGCCATTCCCATTTTGCTGGAGATGAACTGGACCGGTTTTTTTATATATTCCCATTTTTACTTTATCATATTTTCCTTTCTTATTGAGGGACACAATTTAATTTTGATTAAATTGTTCCAGAAGACCCAACCCATCCCAGGGGACTTAGGTAAGATCATTTACTTTTACCCCTTCTTCGGAATTTAAATAAAAAGTATAGTATTCAAAAACACTATATTTTATAGGGAATTTACCAACCAAAATCGTAATAATTTTAAAATTTGGAATGATATAAAATATATCGCAACTTAAAAAAAATCCCCTTTAATTTATTGTTTATTATCCTAACCTGCACAACCCACTATTCTTTTTTAATTATACAAAAAGTTTTGTCTTAATAATTATATATTAAATTCATGGATGAAAGTAGGTCACTTAAAAGCAAAATTTTAGGGTAATGGGATAGTTAATTAAATTACACACCGTTCGGTTAGGCCATTATTTTCTAATCTGGAATATTGCAAATTTGTGGACGGAAATTATTTTTTTGAGGAATTTAATAATGGTACAGCAGTGGTGGAAAAAATGAAAACTGGAAAATTTATAAACAATAAATTTTAATGTTATTGTTGGATTAATTATACCGTTTTAAAATTGAACCTTTGTTGGATTTTTACCCCAAAAGGGGAGGTACTTTAATTTTTATTTAATTCTAATAACCGATTTTTAAATTTTTATTTTTGTATGTTTTATTGTACTATGTGATAAAAATTTTAAAGAAAAGGAAATCCAAATTAAAATAACCAAACTTTGGAGTTTTCAGATTAATTGTGAAGTTTATTTTTAGCAGTTAGCAATTTTGGAAAGAGGTTGCTTTATACTCCAAAAATTTGTCAGCCCACTGCTCCCAAATAATCCGTCGGCGAATTAAAAAGAAAGGTTTTAGGAACCCTTAAAGGAACCTTCTGGGAAAGCAAGGGTTAAAATGATCTAGGTCCGGGTTTAAGCCCCAAAAACCTTTTTTCATTTTGAAGGTTTAGCCCCGGCGTTGTCTTTGAGTAGAATTGATTTCCAGTTTAGTCACTGTGATTAAGGATTTTCCGGGGCACATCTTCAAAACTTTGAAAACCTTGCCTTCATTCCTTATTAGGAGGCCTTCCCACCCCCGTAAGGGGTTGTTCCAAATGTTGCCAATGGTTATTTGGTTTTATATAAAATTAAACTTTTCCTATCAATGCCCGTTGGACCCGGAAGGTTCTGGAAATTTAAATAATTCCCGTACAACGAATACAATAGTTTTCCAGCGGACCGCTTTATAGATTCAAAACCTGCATAAATTCCCATTTAAACCATAAAAACACGTCATAAAGAAAGCCGTGAAGGCCAAGGAGCTGGAGTTACCTGAAGATTGCCAAAGATCTGTATGGCCTGATTAAAGAAAAAAGGGAGAAAGGAATTTTGTTGATCCTTTTTGCAGTGTACCGGGCCATTCCATCCCTGGTGAAAAGTTTACATATCTCCTTCCGCTCTTCCAAAAGCAGCACGAGAGCTTTAATTTGATATAAGGCGTCAATTATGCCATTTAGCAGTGAAAATCGAGCCATATTGCTTTTTTGTAGGGCTTCAAGGTTTAGTAAATGTATAGATCATCAAAAGCAGAGAAAAAAGAAAAAAATTAACCGGTTGTATAGTAAACGGTTATTTAAATTACTAAAAATTAAGTTAAAAATCAGAGGTGGCAGATCTCTTTGAACTAGTACTACTGGATAGGGAAAGGACCAAAAGGGAGCTTGTTTTTGCCAACAAATGAGGGGTAAAAGATATTTTTCTGTTTTTCCTCTGTTACAATGGAAAAGATAAAAACAAAGCAAGAAAACGACATCCCATGTTCAGTGTTGTTAGGAATTTTGTGGGTTTTAACGCTGCTTTTTATTGTAGGGATTATTGTGGTGGTCCTGCTCGTTACCACTTTAGTAAAAATTTACCCCTTATTCAAATTTCTTATTGGTATATTCTACATTTTAATTTTTTCTCGGAAAGAACTATCGATTCGAAAAAGATTAATTAACTATACTTTGTGTTTCGGTTTGATTGAGTTTAGGTTTCGGGAATCTTTACCAAATCTTAATGCTTTTCGTCCATAAAAAAATAATGAGAAGAAAATGAGGAAAGCAATTGATTTGTTTAAATTGTTTAAGGAACGGTAATAAAGGATTTTGGAGATTCCTTTCAAGATAAAGCAATTTATTACACAACGCTATTAATTTATTGTTAAGAATTTTGTTCTTGAAAACACATAGTTTTTTTTATCTGTTTGTACTTGTATTTAAAACTATCTCGTTAAATCAATTATTTAGTTTATTAACAAAATTGTACAAGGGGCGCTAAACCGACCGGCAACCTTTGTTTTTTATTCTACTAGGGCATTTCTTTTAACTGTTCGGCCTTGCCGATTACCCTCAGCATCCCCACGTCAATGATTGTTTAGGATCTTTAGAGATAAAATGACTATTCCGGAAAACTAAACTAAAAGTACCCTTTACATCTACGTTGTACCTTTGTTATTTTTAATGGCTTAATTAAAATACTATTCTATTTAAAGTAAACTTCTATTTCCTTATATCTCGGATGTTTTTTAATGGAAATGATGAATTTAACGTTCAAAAAGTTTGTTTTTTATTTATGTTTTTTTTTAATATGAATTAAACTCATATAAAAAATCTTTATATATATGAATAATGTCACATTGCTTGTCCTAATGGACTCATAACTACCAAACTTTTAGTCAAATTTTCCACTGTGTGAAGTTTTTACCTTTGAAATATAAGATAATTTAATTTAATTTAATCTTAATTTAGTATTACTCTAATAACCCAAAAATTCTTTATTTAAAAATGGCTTTGTTGCATGCATGGGGAACCAGTTACGTAAAACATGTATGTTTATATGTTACGAGAAGGCGCCGACCAATGTCTTGGAGTTTTATTTAAACAATCACCGGACTTTAGATATTTAAGGACTTTTTTCTAAGATTGAAATGAAAGTTTTGTATCTTTTCCAATTAACTTATTCGGCTACTACTTTTTTGTCTGTACTTAAAAAAAAATTAAAGATATTTTTTAAAAAAAAACCCTTTGGTGAGAAGAACCATTAATTTTAACGAATTTGTGGTTAAATAAAACGTAAGTTGGGTAATTTAATGCTACTGTTTTTTTTAAAGTTGGAAAGCTAAATGATTGAAATTTGAAAACCCTGTATCTACTTTGTTTATCATTAAATTAATAGTTTTAGAAACCGCCGCTGGATTGAATAGGCAATGGTTGGAAAACCAACTTTGAGCAAATTAATAAGTTTTCCGTTTGGTTAATTAAATTTAACCACAAAGTAAATTTAATTAACCAATTACGGCAAAACAAAAGCTATTTACAAAATGGTTAATTAGTTAACACGCGTTACCCAGTTAATAAAAAATGTATCAATATTTTTTTAAAATAAAATACCTAATTAAAAGAGATTTGATGATAGAGGTTAATATAATCAAAATGAGCTTTTTGTTCTGTTTTTAAAACCAAATTATAAAATCATATAATTATCCCATTTTCAACAACTCACATTCTATCCTCAGCTCAGTCCAAGTTATTTTTGTTTTTTTGTAATAAATTTTTCAGGAAAAAGGTATTATGGTCACCTTAATATAGAAATATTTAGAAAATATACCTTAAATTACAAATTGATCACTAGTTTCGGAGTTTATTCGAAAAAGCAACAAACTTTTACCTTTTATAATATTAGTAAAGATTTTTAAATTGTAAGTGAAATGATCCTGCCGAATTTTATTTATTCTTTGAATTTTATTTTAAGAATTTTTTCAGAATTTATCAAAAATTGGAAAAGGAAAGGTATTATGCTTTGTTTCATCAAATAACCTCTTTGAAACCAAAATTTCCTCTTTGGTGGAGGACAAGTTTTTAAATAACTTCGGGAGGGAAATTTTTAGTTAAATCAAATATTGTTCTGTTTGTCTTTCTAAGGGTTTTATTTACAATTTGGAAAAATAAATGATACTAAAATACTAATTGAAATATTTTAAACGAAATTGAAATTTGAAGTGTATTAAATTTTGGAGATAGCAATTAAAAGAAAGGAACAAAAATCCACCGAGTCGCGGGCAGCGATGGAAATAAAGGATATTTTTTATAACTTAGTCTGTTTTTGAACGGTACACCTTTGAAAACAGCCTTTATTAAATTAATAATTTATCTAAGGCCAAAAATAGTTTCATTATTAAAATTGAAGTGTTATTATTTCTTAAAAAATTAAGATTCAAATTATGTTATTATTTTTTTGGAAAAATAATCAATGATTTTAGGAAATCGTAATCCCACCGCCTGAAAACTCCCCAAGTTCTAAAACCTGATATTTTTATTTTTTCTTCCAGTTTTATTTTGACTTTTTTTAAATAACATGGGTTACATAATGTTATTTAAAAGGATGTAAACATGATAGCATCGTTGTTTTTTTTATACAACCAAAAGTTTTTGTTTTACTTAAACCTCCATTATAAAAAAACAATCTTAGGATTAAAAAGATTGAAGAAAACTGTTTGAGACAAATGTTTATTTATAATTAAAGTTCTTTAGATACTTTAAACGGAAAAAAATACAAGCCGGCAACGGAGTTCACAAATTGAATTATGGGTGAAATGTTATTTGTTTAAATACAAAACTTTTTTATATCATTTCCTTGGATGAATCCAACAGCAGATTATATATAAGTCACCGCCATTCTAATTATCGTCGATTTATTTTATTAATGCAGTGGTCCATAAATTAAGCAACTTGTTAATTGGGTTATACCAGTCTTTTTGATTATTGAATGTTGGGAAAAACCCGCATCTTCTAAAAAACAGATTTAAATTGCCTGACCGAGCCTAGTGGTATTGACTAAATTACAGGACCGGAAAGAAGTGATATACATTCGGGGAAACAATTGTGTTATTCTTTTGTTTTTTTGTAGTTTTAAGGGGAAAATCGGAAAATCTTTCATTGTTTGAAAATGACATATAGAAGAAAGTATCGATCCAGGCGATTAAAGCTTACCTTTAGAAGTTTCGGTAACTTAAGGTTTTAAATTTTTCACGTCTAATCAAACCCCATGGTCAAAATGCAATATGCCTTTCTTCTATGGAAAAAATATTATTTTAGGTAAATCCAGATAGATTAGAAGCAGAACATATTTAAAAGTTTAGAAGAAAACCCTTCAAAAAAATAAAACTTTTAATTATTTAAAGAAAGGCTTTAAAGATTCGGCTCGTCTTATTTTTTGACCGACCTTGAATGAAAGTTTACTCAATTCGGAAATGTTTTATTTTTATATCTATATTATATATATATTGTATTTTTAAATGGGATTATATTATTAATATTTCCTTCCTTATCCTGCTTAAAGTACGTCCTAGGAAATTTACTTCTTAAATGGTCTATAACAAACTTTTAAGGCATAATGGCTGTTTTAAGAATTACCAAAAAACTATTTTTATTGTAGAAATTGTTAAAATGGTTTATAACGCGTATTAAAAGCTGAATTAAGGTAATATAGTGTAAATTAATATGAAAGTTGATACATTGAAAACTTCAATTTTGAATTAAAACGTTATTTTGACATATTGATTAAAATGAGTAAATAATTAATTAACTTTATTGAGTTTAAAGTATTAACACAAAGTTTATCTCTAAAATTTGTATATGTGATACATGGAAAAAAAGATTTGAAGACAAGCCCTTCAATAGGATTTAAGAGAGGGTTGGTTAATAATATAAAATAAAAAGTAAAGTAATATAATAACCATGGGAATAATGGTTGAGTAAATTGGGATAGTAATTATGAGGTTTCAAATATTATTCAATTTCCAAGGTCTCTTGAGGAAATATGGTTTATGTGGTATTATATTATAAAATATTATAAGTGTGTGTGAGGTTGTTCCGTTTAATTTAAAAAAGGGTATTTTGGATCGTTAATTGTATGCCAAGGTCAGGTCCCGGTGTTTAATAATTATAATTAAATGAACACCTTAAAAGAATTAAAGAGATTTTAGTTGGTGGGGGGGGTTGGAGGGGGCACTTTCAAGGAGGGCAATCTGCTTTATTGGGCAAAAATATTTATGTAGTGTATGAAATCGGTCATATTTTAATTTGAACCTAACCAAACTCATATTGTTTAAAGTGCAGTTATCCAAAACCACCATGTACCAAGAAAACCACCAACCCAGTAAACCATTACGCTCATCCAGTGGGATGTTGGTTGGGCCGGAAACCCCGAACCTCGTTGAATAAAGCCTGTGTACAACTTCCTTGTGAGGGTCACCTTGGTCGGAAACCGCCTTTGGACCCGCGGGACCAGAGATTCTTTGTTAATAGACAGTAGGACAATATAGGTTTAAAAAAATATGTACCCGTCAATAATTTCGGATTTTATAAGGGGATCTTTCACCCAGTTTATCCAGCAAACTTATTTCGTAGAGTGACAACGATATTTTGATAGTTTTGAGTATCTCTTTGGAGGTTCCCAAAACCATGGTAAGAACGGAGATAAATCAAATGTCTAATAAAAAAAAAAATTATATAAATTAGAACAAGAAAACATAACACAACCAGCCTTTGGATTAGACTTACCCTTAGCACCAGATCCGTCGGTTATTGTAAACCAAAGTTTTACAGAATTTGAGAAAAAAAATCGTAGGAACACATATTTCTCTATTATCGATCAAAGCCGATGTAAGAATTATAATTTTAATATATTTTAAGAATGTGCAAAGCAAAATAAGAAATCGCGGTTTTAGGCAGAATATACTTCACGTTACCTCTAATGACGCTCTTATCGTGTTATAAAGCAAACATAATCACTTGGGAATTGTGTTTGCTCCGCAAATGTTGGAATTACCACATTCGTCAGTTCGCCGAATCTCTTAAAACCCTTAAGACGAATGACAAAGCATTAAGAGGTTATTTGTATCGAAACCGTGTATTGTCATCAAATTTAACGCCCTCAGAAGCTCCGAATGCTTTTAAAATAACAAACAAGAAGCTCTGCACTGCCAATGAATTGATAAGAAATGTAATTCTGAAGATTTATAAACAATAAAGTGTTTATTTAGTATTATAATAGTTAATTTAATTAAGTGAATACTATATGATTTTTTTTAAATTATGTTTTTAGGTTTTAGTCACTTTGAGAGTAAAAGTAAAATAAATACTTTGTTGGTTCACCACCGTCCGTTTTACCGTCCACCGTTTAAAAATTAAAACATTGTGATATAAAACCGAATACACATAACAAAACAGTTTTTTATTATTCCCGAATGGCTGGTCTGATTTTGACTGGACTTTACTAGAAGATAGCTGATGTGCTTGCTTAGTAACCTTATCTATTTTTTCTTAAAGTAGATTACATCATCATCATCATCAA